>PVKN010027478.1:0-13515 GCA_004027915.1 Capromys pilorides | reverse complement strand
AGGGAGACTATATGGTATTTACACATGTAGGTCTGGTTTATTTCACTTATGAGTATATGTTCAATATACATCCATTTATATATGAAGTCTTCCAGTTTATCATTCTTTATAGCTGAGTACTATTCCATTGTATAAAAATACCACATCTTTTTCAACCATTCTTCAAGTGATGGGCATTTCAGTTGTTTCTAAGATTTGCCTATTACAAATTGGGCTGCTATAAACATAGGTGCACAGATATCACTATGGTATGATATTTTCAGTTCTTCTGGGAAAATTCCCAGTAGGGGGTTTGCTGGATTGAGTGGGATTTCCAGTTCTAGTTTTTTAAGGAGCCTCCACACCGCGTTCCATAATGATTGCACTAATCTGCATTCCCACCAGCAGTGAAGAAGGCTTCCTTTTTCCCCACAGCCTCTCCAACATTTGTTGTTGGCTGATTTCTTTAGATAGCCATTCTTTCTGGGATGAGATGGTATCTAAGTGTTGTTTTAACTTGCATTTCACGGATGGCTCATGATGTGGAGCATTTCTTCATGTATTTGTAGGCTTGCTGAATTTCTTTCCCTGAGAAGTTTGTGTTCATTTCAGATGCCCATTTCTGGATTGAGTCTTTGAATTTTGGGACCCTAATGGTTTTTAATTCAATATAAATTCTAGATCAGAGACCTTTGTTGGAATACTTATTAGTTAAAATCTTTTCGACATTTGTGGGTTGTCTTTTCACCCTGTTGGTAATTATTTTTGACATGAGAAAACTTTTTGGCTGAAGGAGGTCTCATTTATTGGTGCTTTTAAGCATTAAACATGCATTTTGATTTTTGTTCATGAACTTTTTGCCTACCCTAATGTCTTCAAGGTTTTCTCCCACTTTCTCTTCCAGGAGGTTTAATGTTTCTGCTTTAATATTTAGATCTTTAATCCGTTTCCACTTTAGTTTAGTGCATGGTGATAGACTTGGGTAAAGTTTTAGTTTTCGACATGTAGAGAGCCAGTTTTTCCAGCACCATTTGTTGAAGAGGCTATCTTTCTTCCAGTAAGCTTGTTTGGCCCCTTTGTTGAAGATAAGTTGGTTGAATGTGTTTGTATTTGCTTCTGCATCTTCTGATCCTCAGGTCTATTTTTTTTTTGCCAATACTATGCTGATTTTATTACTGTAGCTTTATAGTATAACTTTCGGTCAGGAATTGTAATGCCTCCTGCCTTACCTTTGTTGCCCAGAATTGTCTGTGCAATTCTGGGTCTTTTTTGATTCCAAATAAATTTTAGGAATGATTTCTCCAGATCGGTGAGGTACGTTGGTATTTTGATAGAAATTGCATTTAATCTGTATAACAATGTAGGGAGTATGGTCATCTTCACAATGTTGGTTCTTCCTATCCAGGAGCAGGGAATATCTTTCCATTTTCTGAGGTCTTCCAGGATCTCTTTTTGTGGAGTACTTTAGTTTTCATGGAAAATGTCTTTTACTTCCCTAGTTAAGTTAATTCCTAGGTGTTTCATTTTCTTCAGTGCTATCATAAAAGGTATCATTTCTCTAATTTCTTTCCCAGTTTGCTTGTTATCTGTATAGAGGAATGCTACTGACTTTTGTGTGTTGACTTTGTAGCATGCTATGCTACTGAATTTGTGTATTAATTCTAGTAGCTTCTTGGTGGAGTTCTTTGGGTCTTCCAAGTAGATTATCATGACATCTGCAAATAGTGATAGTTTTACTTCTTCTTTACCTATTTTTTCCTTGAATCTCTCTTTCTTATCTGATGGCTGCAGCTAATGACTCCAGAACTATATTGAATAGGAGTGGTGGTGGAGGACATCCTTGTCTTGTACCAGTTTTGAGAGTAAAAGACTTCAGTTTTTCCCCATTTAGTATTATGTTAGCTGTTGGATTGTTGTAGAAGGCTTTCATCAGGTTGAGGTAGAGGCCCTCTATTTCAATTTTTTTTAGGAATTTGAGCATGAATGGCTGTTGGACTTTGTCAAAGGCCTTTTCTGCATCAATTGAGACAATCATGTCATTTTCGGTTTTGACTCCATTGATATAGTGTATTAGATTTATAGATTTGCGTATATTGAACCATTCTTGTATCCCTGGGATGAATCTTACCTGGTCATGGTGTATAATCTTTGTTGCATTCTAGTGGTGAGAATTTTATTGAGGATTTTTACATCTATGTTCATGAGAGAAATTGGCTATAGGTTCTGTTTTTTAGTTTCATCTCTCTCTGGTTTTGGTATCAGAGTACTTGCCTCTAGGAATGATTTTAGAAGGATTGCTTCCTTCCAATTTCACTGAAGAGTTTGAGGAGTATTAGGATCATGTCTTCCACAAATTTCTTGTAGAATTCAGCAGTGAATCCATCAGGTCCCGGACTTTTCTTTGTTGGCAGGCCTTTTATTACATTTTGTATTTCACTGGCTGTTATTGGTTTATTGAGATTACTTATATCTTCTTCATTGAATTTTGTAATTTGTACTTTTCTAGGAATCTGTCAATTTCTTCTGTGTCTTCAATTCTGTGACAGTAAAGATTCTCAAAGTAGCTATAAATGATCCATTGAATCTCTGCTGGGTCTGTAGTAATTTCACCTGTTTCATTCCTTATTGCTTGAATTTGAGTCCTTTCATTCCTCTTTTTGATGAGTTTAGCTAGGGACTTATCAACTTTGTTTAATCTTTCAAAGAACCAGATTTTTGATTAATTAATTTTTTGTACTGTTTTCTTCATCTCAATTGCTTTAATCTTGGCTCTTACCTTTATAATTTCCTCCCATCTTTGGGCTTTGAATTTCGTTTGCTCTTCTGTTTCTAGTTGGTTTAGGTGCTGCATGAGAGTATTTATTTGTTCCCATTCTGTTTTCTTAATGTGTGAGTTCAAAGCTATAAATTTCCCTGTAAGAACTGCTTTCTTTGCATCCCATAAATTTCGGTAGGTTGTGGTTGAATTTTTATTAAATTCTAGATATTGTTTAATTTCATCTGCAAACCACTGGTTACTGAGAAGGGTGTTGTTTAATTTCATGTATTTCTGGAGTTCTTATGGTTTCTTTGGCCATTTATTTCCAATTTCATTGCACTGTGGTCAGATAATATGCATGGGATAATTTCTGTTTTCTTGCATATGCATAAACATGACCTGTCAACTAAAATGTGGTCTGTTTTAGAAAATGTCCCATGTGCAGCTGAAAAGAATGTGTATTCTGATGTAGTTGGTTAGAATACTCTGTGTATGTCCACTAAGTCCAGTTGTTCCAAATTCTGTTTCAGTTCTGCTACTTCTCTGCTAATTTTTTGTATGCTTGACCTATCCTTTTGAGATAGGGGGGTGTTAAGGTCTCCTGTTAAGTTTGTAGTATTTGATATTAGATTTTTCATGTCCATTAAGGTTTGTCTTATGTAACTTGCTGTTCCCGTTTTGGGTGCATACATGTTTATGAGTATTACCTCTTCATCCTGAATTTTTCCCTTGAGCAGTATGTAGTGGCCTTCTTTGTTGCGTTTGATCAATCTTGATTTGAAGTTTATATTGTCTGCAAACAGGATTGCTACCCCTGCTTTTTTTTTAAGGTGCTGAAGCATGTAGTATTGTTTTCCATCCTTTCACATTTAGCCTATGAGTTTCTTTATGAGTTAAATGTGTTTCTTGTATACAGCATATTGTTGAGTTTTGTTTCCTTATCCATTCTGCTAGTCTACTTCTTTTAATTGGAGAATTGAGTCCATTGACATTGATGCTTATAGTTCAAATGTATTGTCTTGTTTTTTTTGTAAATTTTTTTATTAAGTTTATTTTATTTTATTTTTTTAAACCTCATTTATTTATTTATTTTTGTTCTTGCCCACTCAGCCTGCCTTGGGGGTGGGGCTGGCACAGCATGTGGTGCCGAGGATCGAACTGCAGTCCCTGTGACTGCCCAAGCAGGCACTCTAGACCCCTGAGCCATCTTGCTGGCCCTGTTTTGTTTTATTGTTGATATGACTGTTATTTACTACTGTTTACCACTTTTTCTCCTACATTTAGTTGGTTGTCTTGTTTGGTGGGATCTTCCTGTTCACATTTGTTGAGTTCAGGTTGTTTTGGTCCTTCTCTAAAATATTTGTTAGTATACTGTGTAATGTTGGCTTTGATGTCATGAAATTCTTTAGTTGTTCCTTGTCGTGGAAGTATTTCCCTTCTCCCTCATACTTGCAAGAAAGTTGTGCCGAGTATAGCAGTCTGGGCTGAAATTTGTTTTTATGGAGGACTTGAAGCACTGTGCTCTACGCTCTTCTTGATTTCATGGTTTGTGAAGAGAAATCTGCTGTTATTCTGATGGGATTTCCTTTAAATGTTATCTGTTTCTTTTCTCTAGCAGCTTTTAGTATGTTATTCTTCTGCTGGATTTCTGGGATTTTGATTACTATATGTCTTGATGTGTTTTTAGTTGGGTTAATGTTATTTGGCGTTCTGTATGCTTCAGTTACCTGTATATCTGATTGTTTTCTCATATTTGGGAAGTTTTCTGCTATTACTCTGCCCATATTCTTTTTATATCATTTGTATTGACTCTTTTCTCATTGATTCCTATTAGTTTCACGTTGTTCATTGTTGCATCATCTTGCAGATACTGAATTAATTTTTTCCTGCATCCTGGTTGTTTTTAAGAGATCCTTTCTTGCCTTTTCACTACCTGCAAGTGTGTCTTCAAGATCTGAGATTCTATCTTCACTTTCATTCATACAGTTTTACCAGCTTGTGATTGAGATTTTATTTTCTTGTATATCTCTTTGATACTGTTTCAGGCGATCTATTTCTTTCTTATATTGCTCAGTCATGGAATCCATCATTTTTCTATTCTCTTCTAATTTTTTATCAATGTCTTCTTTAATATTACTTAAGTCTTTCATTATAGTTATTGTCTCTTTTTAGTTCAGAGATTATTTCTGCTCTGCTCTCCTCTTAACCTTTCTCCATTTGTTCCCCTATTTTAGATGCTATTAATTTAGATGTCTTTTTTTTCTTCAAGGGTTATGTCTGTTCTGCTTTGTTCCATACATTTCTGCAATTGTTTTTCCACTTCAGATTCTATTAATTCATGGATTTCTTTTTTTATTTCAGATGTTATCTCTGATCTGAGCTGCTCTATATGTTTCTGTAGTTATCAGTCTACTTCAAATTCAGAGTTTTTGGTTGCATGATTTCCGTTTTCTTCCATGGTATCATCTCCTGTGTTTGATTTTGGTGGGCTTGGGCCCTGTGACTGCATCTTACTCCTTGTCGTTATCATTTTGTATGGCAGTGAGCTCTGTACTTTGATGATGTTATGCTGTTAGCATAACATCCAGCAAGCTTGTTCCCCTCTAGTAGTGCCTGGCTGTGAGTTGTGGCTCAGGCCACTTGCTGCTGTGAGGCCTTGTTGGTCTCAACTGTGGGTGGAGTCGTGGTTCTGGAATTGAGTCCGAGGATGGACGCAGGCTGAGGTTCCTTACCAGTCTGGCACAAGGAGGCCAGATGGGTTAGTGGATAAGTTCCGGACTGTAGCTCAGGCTGGGAGTGCAGGGAGATGGAAGCAGGTTTGGGGGATCCTTACCCAGCAGGGATGCGGGTCAGACCGGACAGCGGATGGGCTCGGGACCGGCAATCACTCCGGCCAGAGCGGATGGCCTATCTTGTACCTTTGAATGTTGGATATGTTTAACTTTTCTTTTATACAGGGCTCACAAATGGGAGTTTGCCATGGATCCAGAAGGAGATTTGGAACTTGGACTTTTCAGCAATGGTGAAACTGTTGGGACTTTGGCAACTCTTCCAGATGGACTAAAATGTCTTTTGCACAAAGGGATGTATATGAGACTTTGGGGGTCCAGGGGTAGAATGTTATGGTTTATGTCTAGTTGTTCCCCCAAAGCCTCATGCAATCATGGGGCTGGGACTTCTAGATTTTGAGACTTGAATCACAATCTCTTGTGGGATTATGTATTTTAGTACTGATGGGACTATGGGTCTGAGTCCTTCTGGGATTATGGGTGTGGCCTAAAGTGGATAGGTTGAGGCAGAAAGCCGGAATGCAATATAAAGAGAGACAGAGGGACAGAGACTGAGACTCATGCTGTTGCTCTCTGCTCCCCTGGTTGTTCGATTTTCTCTGTCACCATATTGTTGCTGTTCCACCACCATGAACTGGATGCTCTCTGTCCTGTTCCACTCAGCCATGGGCCAGCTAAATATGCACTGAAACCTCCAGCCACTGTGAGCTAAATAAACCTTTCCTTCCTTCATTTTAAGTGTAGGATATTTGTCCCAGCAATGAGTAAAAAGTAACTAAGATAACATATTAATCTGATTTCTGTTTCCGGAACAAAGTATCTGAGATTGAATAACTTTTTAGAATAGAAAATTATATTTACAGCTGTGGAGCCTGTAAGTCCAATATTAAGGTTGCAATATGTGGTGAGGGCTTCCTTCTATGTGATGATATGGAAAGCTTCATGTAGTATAACAAAACCAGCTCATTTTCTTCCTCTTCTTATAAGCTACAAATTTTGCCTTAGGCACCCCATTATCATGATCTCATCCAGCTCTAATCATCTCCCAAAGGCTTTATCTCCAAATAATGTACTAGTATGTGGAGATTATGTTGCTAATTTTGGAGGACCTATGCAAACCATTACACTGTGGCTAAGCAAGTCTAATAGGGTTTATACTTTCTTCCCAGATGTGTTAAATAATGTTTGATTAATCTCCAAGGGAGGCCTAATTTAGGATTTAAATCAGAGTCCTATTTTGCCTTTCCCATCCTTAGTCCCTCCTCTGGGTCTAAAGCTTGCTTTCTATTACTACTACTACTATTATTATTATTATTACTATTATTTTAAACAGTAAAAAGAAAAACAAAAGGAAAAAGCAAACAGCAAAAATATAAGACAGAAATAGAATAACATGCAACAGTACATATGGTACAGAATTTTAAAAGAATAATTAAAAATTAACAGTGGTTGTTATATTAAGTATTTTTATCATCAAATCTGTTAGTACATATTTAGATGACCAAGAGAAAAGGTATTCAACCGTGGATTTCATATTACACATTGCTGTCTTCGAAATAGTTGCTGAGATTACAGATATTATCATATACAGTTAGACAAAGTAAAAATTTTAAACATTAACTGCTACTTGCAAGAAACTGAAGGAAATTTGTACTGCAATCATCTCAGCTAGCTTATGTATATACTTGTATGATTTTCTGCCTTCTTTTTTTGCTTTCCTATCTCCTTTTCCTCATCTTCATTGTTTATTCCTTGTGTTTAGTTTCTTTCTGTTTTACTATATCTATTATATCTTATATATTTTATTCTTGCAGGTTCTTACACTGGCAATATGATATTTACACATGTGAGTCTGATTTATCTCACTTATGAGTGTAGCCTCTATTTGCATCCATTTACCAATAAAGATCTCAAGTTTTTCTTTCTTTATAGCTGAGTTATACTCCATTAGATAAAAATACCACATCTTTTTTGTCTATTCATCAGGTGATGGACATTTTGGTTGTTGCCAAAATTTGACTATGACAAAATGTGCTGTTATAAACATGGGTGCACATATATCACTATGATATGATGTTTTCAGTTCTTTTGGAAAAATAGTTAGAAGGGAAGTAGCTGGATTGAGTGCGACCTCACATCCTAGTTTTCTGAGAAGTCTCCACAAATGGAAGCCACTATTAACGTAGTGGTTGTGCTAGTCTACACTTCTACCAACAGTGGAGAAGGATTGCTTTTCCTCCACAGCCTCTCCAGCATTTGTTGAACCTTGATTTCTGTAATACTGTTTCTAGAGAACTAGAAGTAAAGTTTTTTTTTTTAAATCTAAACAAATACATTTTACTTCCAAATCAACAATATAAAGAGAGCACTGTAGCGACATGTGGACTTTGACATATTAAACTTTCTTGCACCTCTTTCTACCTGAAACTTTCCTGATTTGAGATCATTTTTTCCTTGGGCCATTTGCTCACAAGTAACAGACTTGCCTGTGAAAATTTCTGGAGTGACTAAAACTAAAGAATATGAATAAAGGAACAAGTAGACATTGAGCTGGAAAAGTGAAGAACTAAGAACAACCCGTGGGGCAGGGGACAAAAGTAGTATTCTGAAACCTGACCAAAAAGAAACCAAAGGTTAAATAATTATGCTTAACATTTCAATCTAGGAGGAAAAGCCACAAAACAAAAATTGGCAAAGGCCAATGGAACATCTACAGGGACAAAAGGATTTAAACAGTTTTAGACAAATATATCTGGCAATATTATAAGAAATGACACAAGCAAACAGGTTTGCAGCTACTTTTGGAATTCTTTGGTGTGTGCACATCTGAGGGCTTCACATGGGCTTCTCAGGCTGTGAGAAAGGATGTTTTTTATGTATTCCAATCTTACATGATTTTATTGTCCTTCCCACTGAACATGCATATTTCTGGACAAGTGCTTTGTTCCCATTTGAGCTCTTACACCCAGATAATACCTAATGTATTTTGGTTTCAGAGAAGAATGAAACTAAAATGTTCTCCTTGTTTCCACGAAGCTGTTTTATTTTTCTGATAAGTTTCTGACCTCAAATGAGGTTTTCAACAATTCAGCTCATTTTCTGGAGCTCCATGTGGTGAGCCTGAAAATTCCAGTCCTTTGATGAGCAGTTTACATCCCCAAGTTAGCATCAATTCCTTAACATAAGCTCAGGCACAATCCAGAGGAACTCCTTATAAATAACAGATACCACTCCGATCCCTCAGGAATTTCAAGGATTTTATGGATACTGTGCTAGAAATCTGAAACAAAGAACAATTTCAGTTTTTATTATAGGACAGAATATTTCCCTGAGCTCTAGAAGTGAACGCTGACCAATAAAAACTCCCAGATTGGCCTCATGAACCCTTGTGAATGCTTGGATCTTTGTTATGCTCTGTGCATATCAAAAGAGTATGCCTGGACATCATATGATATCACATGAGCTAAGTAGTAATTTATGAAAAATATCCATATATATTTTACAAAATAAAATTCTTCATAAGCTTCATAATCTTTCTTTTGTGCTAATTATCACTGCAGTCCAAAGTTTGCAATAAGCTTGAAGCATCTCCACTAGTCCCTTCATGGGGCTGCAGCTGCTCCTGCCTCTCCTGGGTGCATCACTTGCCCATCATGGTTTCATTTTGTTCAGTTTGTGTTTCCATAGTTACTGCTTGAATGCGTAATACCTTCACTGCCAAAAGTGGATTATTGACTTACATCATTCAAGATGTTACGTGATAATAAAGAAGTACAAAAGCCAGCAGCTTAGTAGAACTCAGTGCTGCCTTACCTCTTTGTTCCTATCTAAAGGTTAGCAGGAAACTCTCCTCAACAGTCTAGAGCAGCCCAAGCCTTCAGCTTGTCAGCCCCACATCTTGTCATCAGATGCCGCGTGTTGGAGTCAGAGGCCTGGCTGCTCCCGCCTGAGCTCTGAACACTTTGCCCAGAACTAATGGGTCTCATCACATTTTGCTGACTAAGTCCTATGTGTCTCCCTCTTGGCTTAACTCAAGGTACGATGATCCTATCAGGCTTTGATAGGAAATCCAAGCATTTAAGTCTTCTATATGGAGAGATTTTGACTAATTTAGGGGCTTTTTTTTTTTTTTCATGTGAAATCACAAACATTTCAGAGGCTTTAATCATGAGATCAATGGCCTTAACCTTGGTTAGATGCTTGCCAAGAATGTGAGTTTAATTGGACATTTTTAAATGCAAACTTCCTTTCTGTTTTATTTTTTACTGTTTTAGTGCAGAAGTTTTGTTTCCAATCCAGTAAATACCTGATTTGTGGATTCATATTATTTCTTTAAAGTTTATTTTCCTGGGCTCTTCTTTTTCCTCTGATACTCTTGCCATACGCAGTAAAATACAATCACAACATTATGCAATACAACAAGTATTGTTAAATTCCTATGATTTTGTTTAATGAAGTCCTGTATCCTCTTCTTTCTTTCTTTCTTTCTTTCTTTCTTTCTTTCTTTCTTTCTTCTTTCTTTCTTTCTTTCTTTCTTTCTTTTTCTTTCTTTCTTCTTCTTTCAAAATGCATTTGGTACAGGATCTCACTGTGCAGCTCAGACTCACAGATCTTCCTGTTTTCAGCCTCCTGAGTACTAGGATTATAGGTCTACACCACCTTATCCAGCCTCGACGCCCAGGGGAAAGATTCCGAGGGTTGGGCTGGCATGACATGTGGTGCTGGGATTGAACCACACTCCTTGGGCTCACTTAAACATGCATTTAGACTGCTGAGCTATCTCTGCAGCCTTCTTGTATCATTTCTAATGTTTTAAAAAATTATTATTGTCATTTTTATTTTACTTTATTCATTAATTCATTCATTTATTTGTATTTCAGTAAGGGTCTACAAGGTCTACAGGGTCTCACTAAATAAATCAGACTAGTAGTGATCTATCTGTGTTCAGCCTCTCAAAGAGAGGCTGAGTTTCAATTGCCACACCCAGTCTCAATTGCCATCTCAGCTCACCCTGGGGGCAGGGCCGGCACAATCCAACCCCAGCTGCTGCATCTGCCTTAATAGGTTCTTTAATCCACTGAGCTATTTAGCTGGTTCTGCTTTACTAGTTTTAATTTTTTTAAAAAATAAATAATTACAAAACACTCAACATTCTGCTTTTTCCAGTGCTTGTCCAACAGTCAGGTTATCTGGCTTCCAAGCGAAGGTAGACATATTACTGACACACCTGACCCTGGGTATCATAATCCATCATTTTAGGCACCTCTATCAGCTATCTTCCTCCTTGTCTATTCTGTGTTTAGTTCTGTTGTCACAACAAAATCTTTTACCCATTTCTCTATAAATCAGGAGAGATAACATTGAAGAATATCTCTACTTGCCTTTCTAGGCATGTAGTTTATGATTCCATTCAATACATTTTGCTCTGAAGTTATAGTAGCTGGCATAATGTTATTACTCACAATCCTTTGTCTCTAGGATTCCAAGAATTCATCAGTAGGTTACCGGAAGGACACTGGAAGTTGAAGGAAAGTAATCTGAGAATATTTCTTCTTGCTAATGATCACTACCAATTGGTGTAGTCCTCCACTGAGGGTTGATTCAGGCCCCTTACACATAACTACCATCCATGGTCTAGCAACTTTTGCTCTCACAAGTCTAGTGGTTATAACTTGTCACCAGTGTCATGACCTTAGCATCATTTCTGTTCCTTTCTTTAACCTCTGATGCTTTCAACTTTGTGTACACTAACCCCCTCAGTCACCTGGTTTGAAGAGCTTTCTTTTAGAGGCCCAACAGATCATGCTATACCTCTTTTTTAAAAATATTTTTTCATGTTATACTTCTAAATATATATTTTCCACATCTTTCTACTTAGTAAATACAAATTTATATATTTCTCCTTTAGATCACCTGTCCTGTGGGTGAAGCCCTAATCACGTTGAGATCCTCAGCACCATGACCTTCTTCTGTGCCTGGGCTGCTGTGTGAAGACAAACTGTAGAAAGTGTCTAAGACTACTCATGTGTTTCTCTCTCTCTCTCTCTCTTTCTCTTCCTCTCTCCCCCCCCTCCACAACCCCTCTCTTGATGTTGGGCAATCCATTTTACCTACATTTTGTGCTTTGACAGAACAACAGAACATTCAATTACACAATCAAAACGAAACACTGAAACAATCCAGTGATTACAAAGTGTTCAAATGTGATTTTGGAGCACTAGATTTTGAATGAATTAAAGCAAATACTGTAATTCATTTAAACTTCATATATGTAAATCATATAAAAGATAACAGTATATATGCTATCTAGAATGTGATTCTGTTTGTGTATAAATTAGTATAATAATGCTGCACAATTAGACCAAAAAGAAAATGCAATCTTATGAACAGCAAATGACGGAAAGTTATATTCAGGCCATTCTGCAAACCTTCCGTGTCTGCTTATCTATGTCCAAATCCCTGGCCAATAGCAATGTCATTTTCCTTGCTTCCCAATCCAAAGTAGCCCAGTCATGGCTCTCTTTCACTAAGCTTAAGACCTCTCTTTCTCTTAGTTCTGTGTCGCTCTGACTTGCCTCCTCTTACAACATTTACATGATCTCACTGCTCCCAGAGTGAAAGCAGAGCTTTGAATGGGTCCACATGGTGCAAGGTGCAGCAGCTCTGCTCTTGGATGTGATCCAGTGTGACATCCTGAAGTTATGGGAGTGATAGCTCTCCCCAAACCTACCTAGGTATCTAACAAAGTGTAAAATAATAAGAAGTTGAGCTCATGAAATGATCTTTAATCAAAGAATAATAAGAGACAAGATAAAGCCTTCTCTACCCCTTCCTCATCTGTGAATATCACTCAACTCCATACAGATCTTCTCTAAGTCTGAGCAGCCAGATGTACTTCCTGGGAACCTGATGTAGTTCAGTCACAGATAACCTCAAGCCTGCTGCTGTTCACTGTCATGTTTCTTTTTTCCTCACACTTGACTTCTTACAACTGCATCACCAGCTTTGCCTTAAGAATTGTTGACTCAGAATCTAAGGCTCACAAAACTAGTACTGATAACCAAGCAAAACTCTTCAGGAGGAAATTTGGAGAGAGTTCTTTATTTCTTTATTTCTTTATTTCTGTATTTAGGACAGGGTCTATAGGGTCTCATTGCATAGATCAGACAAATACTGATCCTCCTGTTTTCAGCCTTCCAAGCCCTGGAATTATAGGCGGGCACCACCATGCCCAGTCTCAATTGGCTCAGCGCCCCCTGTGGGGGAAGGGCAGCATGACATGTTGGGGAATGAGCGTTGGCCACTGCACTCTGCCTAAGCAGGTGCTTTAGTCCACTGAGCTATCAGTTATACTTCTGAAAACCATAAATTCTCATCTCTTTGGGATTACAAGTAGGCTAATACAAGTTTCTAGCATGCAAGTAGCAACATTACCAAACATTTTAACTGTTGTTTATAAAACTTAGGTAGATGTGATGCTTTTATACAATTCTATTTTTAATCCATGATCCCATTAGTTTCTTTCTTTCTTCCTCGGACACTTATATTTTCATGTGAGTCTATGAAAATCTTTTCTTGCTTAGATTTTTTTTAGTGACAGACATAATTCTTTATTAAAAGCAATGAGAAGGGCTGGCCTGATAGCTCAGTGTACTAAAGCACCTGCTTAGGTAGAGTGCAGCGACTCTTGGCATGCCGTGCTGGCTGCACCTGCCAGTTGCCCTGAGATGGTGATCGAGACTGGGCATGGTGGCACGTGCTTGTAATCGCAGCACTTTTAGAGACTGAAAACAGGAGAATCACTATGATTCCTATCTACATAGTGAGACCCTGTAGACACTGTAGATCCTGTTCTCAATACAGAAAAAAAAAAAAAAAAAAAAAAAAAAAAAAAAAAAAAAAAAAAAAAAAAAAAAAAAAAAAAAAAAAAAAAAAAAAAAAAAAAAAAAAAAAAAAAAAAAAAAAAAAAAAAAAAAAAAAAAAAAAAAA
>PVKN010027477.1:0-13515 GCA_004027915.1 Capromys pilorides | reverse complement strand
AAAAAAAAAAAAAAAAAAAAAAAAAAAAAAAAAAAAAAAAAAAAAAAAAAAAAAAAAAAAAAAAAAAAAAAAAAAAAAAAAAAAAAAAAAAAAAAAAACGGGAAGCGATTCTGTTTGCAGACAGTCTAAATTTCAAGCAAGATTGATCAAATGAAACAAAGAAGGCCACTACATAGTGGTTAGAGTAAAGGTTCATATTGAAGAGGTAATACACATAAATATGTATGCACCCAACACAGGAGCAGCAAGTACATAAGACAAACCCTAATGGACATAAAAATATCTAATATCCAATACTACAAGCTTAACAGGAGACCTTAACACCCCCATTTGAAAAAGATAGGTCAAGCAGGCATAAAATTAGCAAAGGAGTACCAGAACTGAAACAGAACTTGCAACAACTGGACTTAGTGGACATACACAGAGAGTTTCAACCAACTACTTAAGAATACACATTCCTTTCAGCTGCACATGGAACATTTTCTAAAATAGAACACATATTAGTCTACAGGTCATGCTTAAGTATATGCAAGAAAACAGAAATTATCCTATGCATAGGATCTGAGCACAGTGCAATGAAATTGGAAATGAATCATGTAAGAAACCATAGGAACTCCAGAAATACATGGAAATTAAACAACACCCTTCTCACCAACCTGTGAGTTGCAGATGAAATTAAACAAGAAATTAAACAATATCTAGAATTTAATGAAAATTTAAGCAAAACCTACAGGAATTTATAGGATGCAATGAAAGCAGTTCTTAGAGGGACATTTATAGCTTTGAGAAAACAGAATGAGAACAAGTAAATACTCTCATGCAGTGCCTAAACCAACTAGAAACTGAAGAGCAAACGAAATACAAAGCTCAAAGACAGGAGGAAATTATAAAGATAAGAGCAGAGATAAATTCACTTAAGATGAAGAAAACAATACAAAGAATTAAAGAATCGAAAAGCTGGTTCTTCGAAAGATTAAAATTGATAAGCCGCTATCTAACCTCATCAAAAAGAGGAAAGGATGCAAATTCAAGCAATAAGTAAGAAAACAGTGAAATTGCTACAGACACAACAGAGATTCTGAGGATCATACATAGCCACTTTGAGAATCTTCACTCTCATCAAATTGAAGACACAGAGGAAATGGACAGATTCCCAGAAAACTACAAATTACCAAAACTGAATGAAGAAGACATAAGGACTCTCAATAACCCAATAACAGCCAATGAAATACGAAATGTAATAAAAAGCCTGCCTACAAAAAAAGTCTGGGACTTGAATGATTTACCACTGAATTCTACAAGAAATTTACAGAAGACATGATCCCAATAATCCTGAGATTCTTCAGTGAAATTGAACACAAAACAATTCTTACAAAATCATTCCTAGAGGCAAGTATTACACTGACACCAAAACCAGAGAGAGATGCAACTAAAAAAGAGAACTACAGGACAATCTCTTGCATGAACATAAATGCAAAAATCCTCAATTAAATCCTCGCCAATAGAATACAACAAATCATCAAGAAGATTATACACCATGACCAGGTAGGATTCATCCCATGGATAAAAGGATGGTTCCATATACACAAAACTATAAATGCAATACACTATATCAATAGAGCCAAAACCAAAAATCACATGATCATCACAATTGATGCATAAAAGGCCTTTGACAAAGTGCAACACTCATTCATGTTCAAAGTCCACCAGAAAATCGGAATAGAGGGCCTCTACCTCAACCTGATAAAAGCCATCGACGATAATCAAACAGCTAACATAATTCTAAATGGGGAAGAACTGAAGCCTTTTACTCTCAAATCTGGTACAAGACAAGGATGTCCTCTATCACCACTCCTATTCAACACAGTTTTGGAATCATTAGCTACAGTCATTATACAAGAGAGAGAAAAAAAAGGACAAAGAATAGGTAAAGAAGAAGTAAAATTATTACTATTTGCAGATGACATGATAATCTACTTGGAAGACCCAAAAAAATCCACCAAGAACCTGCAAGAATTAATACACAAATTCAGTAGCATAGCGGGTTAAAAAATTAATACACAAAATTCAATAACATTCCTCTACACAGATATCAAGGACACTGAGAGAGAAATTAGAGAAACAGTCCCTTTTATGATAGCACTGAAAAAAATGAAGTACTTAGAAATTAACCTAACTAAGACAGTAGAAGACATTTTCAATGCACACTACAGTACTCTGAAAAAAGAGATCCTACAAGATTTCAGAAAATAAAAATATATTCCCTTCTCCTAGATAGGAAGAACCAACATTGTGAAGATGGCCATAATCTGTAAACTGTTATACAGATTTAATGTAATTCCTACCAAAATACCATCAACATACCTCAGGGACCTACAGAAATCATTCCTAAAATTAATTTGGAAAGAAAAAAGACCCAGAATTGCAAAGAAAATTCTTTGCAACAAAGCTAACGCAGGAGGCAATACAATTCCTGACCTAAAGTTATTCAACAAAGCTACAGTAAAATAAAGCAGCATGGTGTTTGCCAACAAATCGACCTGAGGATCAACAGAATAGAATAGAAGATGCAAAAGCAAATACAAACACACTCAGCCACCTTATCTTTGACAATGGGGCCAAACACACTTACTGGAAGAAAGATAGCCTCTTTAACAAGTGGTGCTGGAAAAACTGGCTCTCTACATGGCAAAAACTAAACCTTGACACAAGCCTATCACCATGCACTAAACTAAAGTCAAAATGGATTAAACAACTAAGTATTAAAAGAGAAACATTGAACCTCCTGGAAGAGAAAATGGAGAGAATCTTGAAGACATAAGGGAAGGCAAAAATTCATGGATGAACATAAAAATACATGTTTAACACTTGAAAGCATCAACAAATGAGACCTCCTCCAGCTGAGAAGTTTTTGCACATCAAAAGAAATTACCAACAGAGTAAAAGACAACACACAAATTTTGAAAATGTTTTAACTAAGAAGTGTCTGGGTAAAGGTCTCCTATCAGGAATTTATACAGAACTAAAACCCTTTAGGGACCCAAAATTCAAAGACTCAATCAAAAAATGTGCATCCGAGATGAACACACACTACTCAAAGAAAGAAATTCAACAAGCCTATAAGTACATGAAGAAATGCTGCACATCACTATCCATCCGTGAAATTCAAATTAAAACACTTAGATACCATCTCACTCCAGAAAAAATAGCCATCATAAAGAAACCAATCAACAACATATGTTGGAGAGGCTGTGGGGAAAGGGGAGCTCTTCTCCACTGCTGGTGGGAATGTAGACTGCTACATCCATTATGGAAATCAGTGTGGAGACTCCTTAAAAAAATAGGACTGAAAATCTCATTCAATACAACTACCCCCCTACTGGGAATTTTCCCAGAAGAACACAAAACATCATATCATAGAGATATTTGTGCACCTATGTTTATAGCAGAAAATTTGTAATAGCCAAACTTTGGAAACAACCAAAATGCCCATCATTTGAATAATAGTACAAAAAGGTGTGATATTTTTACACAATGGAATATTACTCAGCTATGAAGATTGATAATCTGGAAGACTTCATATATAAATGCATGTATATTGAACATATACTCATAAGTGAAATAAACCAGACCTAACATGTGTAAAGATAGTATAGTCTCCCTAGTGTAAGAAATCTAAAGAAATAAGAATAGAAAGGCATAACACAGCTGAATGGAAATTAAAGACTTATGGATTAAACAACAAAGTGACTGGACTCAGAAAAGAGAGGAAACATAGCAGGAGCAAAACCATACACTTATGTAGACAGGATGAATTTGATATTGGTACTAGGAACCTTCAAAATGTTTTTCACATTGATGATAGCAGCGTGCAACACTGGAACTATGCTTGGAAGGCATGTTGCTCAGGTCTTCTAGATGTGTACTGCTTCTAATGTAAACGCAGTTCCTGCTATAATCTTTCTGTAGTAAATGATTGGTTAAGAAAAAATAAAAAAGGGTATTAAATGACAGTAAGAGAGTAGGCAAAATGTCAAAAGCTTGACAAGCTGAAATTTGGTACATACTTTGATTTTTAAATGTCTGTGTATAAATGTGTAAGTGCGTTTTTCACATTCTAAGGAGATTTATTAGAATATTAATGATTGACTGAAAATACCAATTGCAAAATAAGTGTAAGATGTTTGATATTGAGAAAGACAGTGATGTTAATGTCAATTACTCTGATATGGAGTAATAGTATCATGAAGCTTTTCTACTGCATGGTTGAGAATGTAAGTTAACAAACCAAAAATTTGATGAAAAGAAGAGATATGAGGGTAGCCACCATTTTAGCGCTAGCCCTTCATGGTCAGTAAGGACTCAGGATATAAGAGAACCTCTGTTGAAACATCCCTATAAGTCAGTGGTTTCCCAAATTTTCTGTTCAAGGTGATTAAGGTACATTAGAGGAAAGGGATAAATGAAATATAGTGTGTCTAAGGAGAACAACCTAGAGAAAAAAAACATTCTCTCAGGCTTTCACAGAGAGCAAACTGGTCAAGCAATGGCCGTGACTCGTCCTGATGGCTGACACTGGCAACAGTTCTTCAAAGCACTGTACATGGTCCCAAAGTTAACCCTGAGGGGATTTGACCCTGGAAAATACAAAGATGAATGTTTTGTTATGCAGAACTTGCCTTAATTTGCTCTTGATCACCCAGATAAAAGCTTAATTACAAGGCATAAAATGCAGAGCTAGATTAATAGGATTGGATGTAAGAGGCTTAAACCAACAGCCTCAAAAATTGCCAGTTTCACCAGTAACCCACTACAATTATGGAATGTTGAACTGTGTATAAAACTACTCCTTCTTAGTACAAAGAGAAGAATTTTTTTCCTTTTTAGCTTCTTACTAATATGGATTAGAAAATTTATCATGTCTGTACCCTGTCCTCTGTATAACAAATATGAGGACAACAAAATTCAACGTGTCAATTATTGTGAATGTACTACTAACATGATCTGAAACTATCACATTGATATTTCTTATTTTCAAAAAATTATTATTCAACAGCAGCCTATGTGCACACATGTTTATAGCAGCACAGATTGTAGCAGCTAAACATAGAGACAGCCCCACTGCATGTCAAGAGGTGAATAGATAATTAAGACATTTTAAAATAAAATTGAGGGCCATTTGTCCATAAAGAAGAATAACCCATACATTTCTATTTAAATGGATGGACTTTGAGAGGATACTCCTAAATATTATGTCTCTGATGTGAGAACCCAGAAGGGTAAATGAAAACCAAAAAGTACAAGGGATATTGTGAAATAGAAAGAAATTGTGTAAATGGAAATGGATGATAACAAGCAGAGGGAAGAAGGAAAGGAAAAGAGAAAAAATAGAAAAGAACGATAAAATGCAAGTAAAGTTTTGTTAATAGGATGGGAAGAGGAGTTGAAGGGAGTGTAGGAGAGTGGGGAAGGAGAGGAAGCAAGATAAATCATGTATAGATACCACTTCCCTATGCTTAAGTTGATCATTATATATATTTAAACTGTACCAAGAAATTACATATTTAAGTACTTCTTTCTAAAATATAGAAAAAAATGAATAAATAGTGAATGTTGAGTACTGTGACTCAGCTACAGGAAAGATGACTGATACAGAAAAGTGATACCAAAGAGTGGCATCACTACTGTGACTATGCCTGACCACATCATATGGTTTAGAAATTTTGGACCAGTATATGGAAGAGGTCTGGAAAAGATTTGGAGATGTGGGTTAAAGAAGACTTATCATGCTATAAACAGATAATGATGTATGATTCTGGCCAGAGTTTAGAAGATTAGAATGTGTATAGAAATGCAGACAGTAAAGGCCAGAGTTAGGAGGTTTAAGCTGGAAAAAGGAATTTTATTTGTAAGCTGGACTGGAGGACAAACAATCTGACAGAATATTCCAGAATATTCCTACATTTTACCACGTTCTGAAGCTTTGCTAGAGTTTGAAGTTAAAGGTGGCAGACTAATTGAATGGTTGGAAAAATTTCAAAATTGCCCAATATCAAGTCTGTCGTGTGGGTACTACTGGATTCTTCTAGCTCAGTTTATAGGGAGAACCAGGGGCAAAAATCATAGAACACTGAAAACCCTTACATTTTGAAAGAGAAAGAACCACATGTAGATTTTAGGCCAAAGCAGATGTGATCGCTAAATAGATTAGTGTCATTTAAAAAATAAGTATTTTGTACTGAAAGAGACAAGAACTATGCCTTGAGCACATTTCACAAATCAGTAATATCCCATTCCTGGCAGGATCAAACATCTAAAAGTGTAAACCTTTCACTTGAGAAGAGTTCCTGGGATTCCCGACCAAGCAGCAGCTTCTGGGAATAGGTTTCCTGCAGGTTATTTCACCATAATCGGACATCCTGGAGTGGAGATACCACTGAAGCCATGATACATATGTGCTTGTTGCAACTCCCTCTAGCAGCTAAACATGGCATTGTCCATGTGATTTGGGTTTTGGAAGTGCACAGGATATGAAAGCGAGAGAAGCTGCCACCCAGATTTCTTTATTAATTCCATTTAATCTTAGATTAGTCTTCTTTGAATCACCTAGAAGGTGCTGGATCAATTTTTCATGCTCCCTTGCTGTTTCTAAAGCATCTCTTATTATTTGATCACAGCCATAGCCCTGTATTCCAGATGTGATACTCGGTCCCCACATTCAATGGTGATGCTGCCCATATTTTCAATAAAAGTTTAGTCTTCCAGATTTCGGTTTGGAACTGTTGTGTGGCTTCCAATTCTTTTATATCCTTGGCATTTATGGTTTGTATATTGTAGCTCACATACTGTATCTTCTTTAGACTTAGCGATCATTTATTAGGATCATTAGGCCTTTATCTCTGCTATGAATTTGTCAAATGTCTTATGAATTTGTTTAGTTACCCCTGCTGGTACTGTTTCAGATATTTCAGCTATTTTGCTTTTGAATACTTTCACCTCAGTTCCCCTTACATTTCAACTTTAGTGCTTGAATGGTTTTAGAGGCAATTTTTTTCCTGGTCTTCTCATTTTCTATTTGTTTGTTTTGTACTTGTTTTTGAAGTTTGCATGTAATTTATGGAGATTAGCTTTATTGCTACTTGTTGAGATGTCTTTTATCAATGACTACTTTAAGGAGATGTAATTTACATGTAGCTACTAGCAGTTGGGTTTTGCGAATATTTCAGGATCCAATCACCCTCTGCTTATTTTGGAAGAGTGTTTGAAGCCAATATATTAAAGTGTCTAATACCTTGAGCATGGATACAGTATTATTTATCACTTGCCCATCAACCTACCTATTGACAAGCATAGAAATTCAATTGATAGCAACATCTAACTCAGCTTGGCTAAAGTAGTAAGGCCAACAGCAACAATAGCATCAAATACAAACTAGATATTGGCACAACCTAAGAAATAATACTCTATCACTTAACTGTAGAATTGAAATCTATGATTAAAAGTAACACTCGAAGGCAAACTGCATATTGATATACAGTAAATGTCTAGTCAATAAAGGAGATTTACCTCCATCAACAATAGAGTTTAACTGTAGTAAGATAGAGTTAACTGTCTGCAGATTCATAATAGCTAATGGTTATACTAGTAAGGATAGAGGTTGCAGGGAATGGGAGCATGAAAAGTAGAAATTGAAATACTAAGTAGTGGAACACAGAGAGAATATGAGAAAAGTATAAGAGAAGATCATGTGCAAGAGTAAAAGATACTCAGTATTAACTGAAAAATCCAGTGGGAAGAAGGATAAATAAGAAGGAACAGAGATTAAACTAGAGGGCAAAAACAATGAAACAATAAAGGAACAAATCGATAGAGAGCTAATGAGGAAGAGAGAGATCTAATCAAATAAAAGGAAGCGATATTTAAGAGCAGGAACAGTAAAATGGATGATAAACACCCAACACTTTCCCTCCAAGAAATGGATAGATAAATATTCGAACAAAAGAGCAAAGGACACATGATGAGAGAACTTAGGGCCAGATTTTAGTATAATATAGAACAAAAGAAGCACTAAAGAAGACAGAAAGAAAAGCATCGTTGTTATCCATCCCCCAGATCCAAGCAGGGTAAAGACAGGGACACTGGGAGAGATACGGGAAATGATGCCTACGCCATAGACATTAAAATCAGTGCCAGCTGTGCTAAGGTGAAACCAGGTGGCACCCGAGTCTCCACAATCCCACAATGATATCTGCAGACCAATGTGCTGGGAAGATAAGAGCCATGAATCTCATTGCCTTTCTAAGCCTCAGGCTGCAGTGGAGGGAACAAGACTCCACACTTTAAGTAAATAGGTGTTAAGGACCACATAGGAAGTAGTTTTAGATGTCACTGCTTGGCCAAATGCAGTAACATTGAACACCAGGCAGGAAGCACAATTTCCGTATACAGGGTAGACATCAGAGAATGCACCTTTAGATGTGCGACGGCATTAGATGGAGAAGAACCCATCAGTGGCCATCTCCAGGTTCTGCCTGAGTTATACCAGTTTGGCATGGACCTGGGGTATCTCCAAAGCTGCCCACTGCTCAGGGCCCTGCAGCTGTGAGTTTTGTGTGATCGAGTTTAGCATCAGCCTTGGTGGCCAAGGACACATGCGGCTCCCTAAGGTAGCACAGCTGTCTCTGGGCCAGTGCTCCCAGATGGAGCCTCTGGACCTCTTCCAGCGACCGACACAGATGCTTGACCACAGAAAAATGGACTTGTGGTATGGCTTTGTTGAGGGTAAGCTGTGGTGTTGGCCTGTGTGGCTTGCACCTGTGAGACCCAGAAGTGACCCAGTTTAATGTCAGCCTGGGTGTGTAAGGAATGGCCACCACCAACCCTACCAAAAAATTGGGAAGCAAAGCATGGAGCCAGACTGCTTTCACCTGAGAAAGTTAGCACAGGACTCTGCCTGCGAACTCAGTCCGGGCTAGAAAACCCTAATGAGGGCAGATCCTAACGGCCTCTGTCTCCAGGCCAGTGTCTGCAGACACATCTCTGCAATAGCCCTGGTGTCAAGAGGAGTCTTTCCGCCCCAGTCTGTGAAGCTGTTCAAGTAGGCATCACCTGGGGCTGGTTGCAGCACCTCTGGGCCACAAATCCACTACATCCCTTAGGAGCAGGTACCTTGGTCTTCCTACATGTTGTTTTAGCCATGGCGGCCTCTGAGCTTATGGTGTGTATCAGAAAGCTCTCTTGTCTCTTAGATATTTACCTCCCTTCTCTCTCATTCTGTCTTCTCACCATCACAGAGCGCACACATACACACACACACATACACACACACACACACACACACACACACACACACACACACACACACACATAGAGACACACATTTCCCAAGAGGTTGATTTCATTTCCTCCATCCCTTCAAATGGTAGTACTCTTCGCTCACTATACCAGTGGATATTTCTAGACACTTTGTGGATAGCCCTGAGGCTTCTGACTTCTGGTCACTGGCTGCCCAGGTCAGTGCCAGAGGTGGTGCAGTGCTCATCCTGTGCTGGGCTGCTCCCTTTCTTTGTTTTACCACAGCTGGTCAGCACTCTGGAGGATGCTTTTCTCTTTGAATTCCCCTGAAGGGGTCTATGTGCCTTCCTTGTTTTCTTGGTCACCTAGAAGGACATGAAGGGATCACAGGAGTGAACTGGTTGGGAGAAAGATGATGAAGGATGAAAATAGTCTTCAGGGGAAGGCGTTGAGTCTGAGGAAAAGGTATGAGTCTCCAGGTGCGACAAAGGGAAGGAGGGGCAGGAGCTGGGACGACCTGCTCACCTTGACCTAGGACGCTGATGATGTAGGGCCCTTTCCCTTTTGCAGCACAAAGGTACTTGGGCCTCCTTGCTCCTTAGCTGCTCTTCGTGCTGGTGCATGGGTCTTGGGGGTGAGGGAGCCTTCCTCTCCTCTCCCATCAGGGTGCTCATACCTGCTTGCTTACTATCTGCCCTTAACTCTGGTGATATGATTCCAGGCCGTGAAGGAGCCCTTCTTCTCTCATGAGCATGCCTGGTCCCGCTTGCTCACTATCTGCCTTAGGTACCACTACTTTTTTTGTGTCTTTCTCACATTGTGCCTTCCAGGGGCCTTGACCTCTCTTTGTCTTCCTTTAACTAGAATGGCCACACCTTGAGCTGTTTGGTCATGAAGCCACTAGCTAATAGCACCTATCCAGGGTGGAGCTTAAACACCACATCCCTATAAGGGAAGGGAGGGAGGTATGAGAAGCCCAACATGTACAGTGGAGAAAGTAGAGGTCTGTTCAGCATTCCAAGGAATCTGCCTTCCACTGATCATTCACTCCACTTACCTGCCTAAGCTCAGTGCAATGGATCAGGCATGAGGCCCAGAGTGGTTCCTCCACACTCGTCCCAAGGACAGCTCTTTCAGGGGTGCCTGCTCTTCCTTTGAAGTCTCCACCAATTCCTGTTGTTGCTCCCACCCTAACCCACCTCACCCCCGCCAACCTAGAGGATCTGAAATGTTCCAAATGCTTCCCTGTAAATGTCCAAATATAAACCTTTTAAGGAGGCTCTTAATAGATGAGTCATATGGTGGGGTCTCAACAGGAGGACCTCATTGGATAGGATCAAGGTTCAGTATCCCTTGAACTTCCACCCTCACATTTCCATCAGTGGTAGGAAGATTCCCCCTTAAGCTCTTCTCACATCCTTTCTGCTGTTCCCATTCCCCCTTCTGCAGTTTGCTTCTTCAATCTGTCCCCACCTTTCCAACACTCCTTCCTCCCTTCCTCCATTGCTCCTTCTTCAGTCCTTCTGTCCCACCTTCTTTCTTCCTGAAGTTTCAATGAGTGAGGGAACGAGCACATTGCCCTCCATTATCGCACCCCTCTGTCTTCCCTTCTCTTCTCCCTTCCTCCTTCCCTCGCTATTCCCTCCCTGCCTCCAATACTCTAGATTCCCTCTGTTCTTGCCGTCCTTCCTTCTTTCCTTCCAACCTGTACCCCTCCTATCTCTCCCTTCTTTCCTTCTCTCATTCCTGGCTCCTTTCAGTCCTCCCTCCAACCCTCTTTCTCTTCTTCCCTTCCCTTTACCCTCCCTTTACCCTCACTCACCCCTCCCTACCGTCCTCCATTCTCTTTCCATAAATTTCCAGTCATAGAAGAAATATCCTTCTTCCCTTTTCTCACCTCCTCCTGTGCTTCCCTTTCTTCTTTCCTCCCTTCTTCTTTCTTCCTTCCTCCTTCCCTTGCTCCCTCTTTCCCTTCCTTCCCTCCATCCTTCCCTTTCTTTCATGCTTCCTTGCAGCGTGCCACCCTCCTTTCCTCCCTCAATCCGTTCTCTCCTCTCTGGCTGCTTTCAGTCCTCCCTCCAACCCTCTTTCTCTCCCTCCCTTCCCTGCACCCTCCCTTCTCCTCCCTCACCACTCCCAACTTTCCTCCATTTCCCTTCCATAAATTTCCGCTAGTGAAAGATCTTCTTCCCTTTTTATCATCTGCTCCTGTGCTTCCCTTTCTTCCTCCATCCCTCCTTTTCTTCCTTCCTTCCTTTCCTCCCTGTCCCCTCCTCTCTTTACTTTTCTGTTTCACTCTTTACCTTTATCTCTCCTTCCTGTGTTCCCTCTCTTCTTCCCTTTCCCCTTCTCCTTTCCTTTGCTTCTTCTTTTCCTTCCTCCATTTCTCCTTCCATTAGTACTTCTCTGCCTCGCTCCCTCCATTTCTACCTTCTTCCCTCCCTTGCTCCCTCCCTGCCTTGTTCCCTCTTTCCCTTCCTTCCTCCTCTTCTTTCCTCCCTCCTCTCCCTCCCTGATTACCCTGCCCACTCTTTGTCTTCCTTCTGCCTTCTTTTCCTTCCTGCTTCCCATTCTCCCTCCCTCCATTTCTTCCTCCCTCCCTCCCTCCATCTCTTGTTCCCTCTTTCCCTTCCTTCCTCCTTCTCTTCTTTCCTCCCTCCTCTCCCTCCCTGCTTACCTTGCCCACTCTTTCTCTTCCTTCTGCCCTCCTTTCCTTACTCCTTCCCTTTCTCCCTCCATCCTTATCTTACTACCCACTTTCTTCTTCTCTCCCTCATTCCTTCTCCCCTTCTTTGCCTTCCTCCTACCTTCCCCCTCCCTCCCTTTCTCTCTCTTCTTTCCCTCCCCTCTTACCTTCCTCCCTCCTTCCCTTGCTTCTTACTTTCTACCCTCAATTTTTCCTTCCCTCCCTCCCTTACTTCCCTTGCTCCTTTCCTCCCTCTTTCCCTTCATCCCTTCCCCTTCCCATCCTCCCTTCTTCCTTTCTTCCCTCCCTCTTTATCTTCCTCCATCCCTCCTTCCCTTGGCTTGCCTTCTTCCTTTCTTTCTTCCCTCTTTCCCTCCCTCCTTCCATTGCTCACTGCTTCCCTTCTTCCCGGCTTTCTCGTCTTCCCTTCTTCCCTTCCTTCCTTCTTCACTTCCTCCCTCCCATCCACTCTTCCCTCGCTCCTTCCCTGCCTCGATTATTCCCTCTCTCCTCTTCCCCTTCCTCCGTCCCTCCCTCCTTCCTCCCTTTCTCCTTCCCTTCTTCCCTCCCTCCCTCCTTCATTCCCTTCCCCATTTCTCTCATTCCTTCCCACCTTTTCTCGCGTCTTCCATTCTTCTCTCCATACCACCTTTCCTCCGCCCTCTATTCTTCCCTACCTTTCTGCTTCCCTTTCCTTTACGTCTTCCCTCCTTCCCTTCCTCCCTGTCAAACTTCCTCCTAATTTCTTCCTCAAATTTCCAGTAGTGATGGTAAGATTCCTCGTTCTCACCCCTCCTGCACTTCCCTTGCCTCTTTCCTCCCACCCCACCCCTCCCTTCTTTCCTCCCTTCCCCTGTCTTTCCCTTTCTGCCTCCCTTATCCCTTCCCAACTTCCCACTCTTTCTCCCTCCCTCCTTCCAAGCTTTCCTCCATTTTTCTTTCTCAAATTTCTATCAATGGGAGGAGGATCCTTCCTTCCTCCTTCTCTCTCCCCCAATGCAATTCCATTTCTTCTCCCCTCCCACTTTCCCTCCCTTCTTTCCTCACCTCTCACCCTCCTTCCATCTTCTTTCGATCAATGGCAGGGTCCCTCCACCACCCTCCTCATCCCCTCCTTCACTTCCCTTTCTTCCCACCCTGCCTGATTCCCTCCCTTTCTCCTTCCCTTCTCCCCTGCCTGCTTTTTCCATCCCTTATTCCCCGTTTCCCAAGGGTTCATCGACCCCTCCCTTCCTCCTTTCTTTCCTGCCACTCTTCCTCCCTCCCTCCTAGCCTCCCTTCATCTTCCTTCCTCAGATTTCCTCCAGTGGGAGGAGGATCCCTGCATCCTCACCCTCTCACCTCCCTCTCTTCTTCCCTCCCTTCTCCCCTCCCACACTTTCTCCCTCACTTTGTCCCTTCCTAACACCTAGCCTCCTTTCATCTTCCTTCCTCAGCTTTCCTCCAATCCCTCCGCCCTCCTCCTCACCCCTCCCTCCATTCCCGTCCCTCCCTCCTCTCTCCTTCCCCACCCCCAGAGAAGGTACACACACACA
>PVKN010027476.1:0-13515 GCA_004027915.1 Capromys pilorides | reverse complement strand
GTCAGAGATACAGTATGAATCATAAAACAAAAAGTATAAACAATATTCAGAAAATTAATTAAATATTAATTAAATTAAATATTTAAAACAATATTCCAAAATTCAAATCAAATCATGATTCCAACGTAGAGGCCCAAATGCTATGTATCATGTGTACAAATCTGTAATCAATTCAGAGTTCTCATATAGTATTTGAATAGGTGAATATATACAAAGATATCAACTAAGAAAAAGTTTCCATGGTAGTAAAGAATTACTAAGAATAAAACATAACATAAATACTGGAATGGCACATAAATGACCAGAACTTCTTCTAACAGTTTGGGGATAGGATATCGCACGAAGTTCTAGGATGTTGTGTACATGGACAGGATCCAATGTGCTTACTGGTGGCCAGGTGTCTAAAGTGCTAGAATTTAAATTAATTTTGGTATTAATAAAGTCATATTGGTTAGCTCATGTAACGAGTTACATTAGGTCAAGAACCACTAGCTCGGAGGTCAGCTCGGAGAACAGGACATTAGGAGTCGGCTCTGCTGCCGTAATGTAGCCGTGGGGAGCACTAGATGTGCGTGGAGCAAATGAAGATTATCTGACCAGCTTTGGTTGGTTGGTTTTTTTAGTAGCCAGATGTAACATTCATTACAGATAGGAAAAGAAATATGCATGTTCAGAGTGCGTGTGGAGCACCGAGTAGGAGCACGGGCCCCTGGCCAGCTCTGGTGCCATACGCCTGTAATCCTAGCCGCCCGGAACCCAAGGCGGGAGAGCTGTGGGTGCCAGGCCATCCTGGGCTGCCCAGAGGGTGCAAGGGCAGCCGGAGTCACAGATGGAGACCCTATCCTAAAAAGCTGGAAGAAGAGAGATTATTCCACAAATGGGAGTGGAATATCTGTGAGCCAGGGGGAGACACAAATAAAGGCTAAACCTCTGCTTTACGTCACTGCTCGGCAATAAGTTTCCAGAGCATTTTTTAAAATGATAAACCTGGGGCTGGGGATTTGGCTCAATGGTAGAATGCTTGCCTAGCGAGCTGGAAGCCCTGGGTTCGGTCCTTGGCACCAAAAAAAGAATAAAACCTCCTGTTAAAAGAGGCTGGGGAGATAGCTCCGTGGCACAAGTGCCTGCGTGGCAAGTGCAAGGTCGTGAGTTTGAACCCCGGTCCCGCAAAAAAATAAATAAATAATAAGAATAATATACAAAATAAAAAATAAAATGATAAACCATCTGTACTAATGAATGTACAGTCTCCAGCAATAGATGACAGAGGAAAATATTTAAATACTCCATACACTAAAGTTAAAAAAACAGTAGGACAAAATACTAGTTAACAAGATAAAAGTCTATACCTTCAGTACAGAGAGTCCAGACCATGTACGCAGTAACACCGGAAATCGCAGTAGCAAGGGACACAGAGAGCATGAGTGTACAGGCACGAGAGGAAAAAGATAATGACGAAGAAGCAGGAGAAAGTGTCCAACCTCAGTAACAGCCCAGCTGGTACCCATCAAGATGTGACAGTGTTTCTCCTTTCAGTCACGCTCCAGGTTTCTGAGCACAGCTGTTCTGCTAGGAATCAGGGTCTCAGGGGCTGGGGAGATAGCTCCGTGGCACAAGTGCCTGCCTGGCAAGTCCAAGGTCAGGAGTTCAAATCCCAGTCCCGCAAAAAATAAATAAATAAGGAATTAGAGTCTTGCCTTGCCTCACCCCAGCCTTCCTAGAAAGGGGTGTGGCAACTCGTATTGACAGCCTCAAGGGCGGCGAGATAGCTCAGCAGGCTGAGCACCTGCTTAGGCAAGTGCAAGGACCAGGGTTCAATCCTCAGCACCACATGCCGTGGGGGTCCTGCCTCCAGGTGTACTGAGCCAGCCACCAAGTCCAGACGCGGAGGCGCACGCCTGTAATCCCAGTGCTGGGGAGGCTGAAAACAGAAGGATCGCTGTGAGTCAGAGCTGCGTAGTGAGACCCTGTAGCAAATACATTTTTTAAAAACTCAAAAATACTGCTATCCTTTCATGCACTAATTTTATTTATTTATTTAGTCTTTTTGAGACTCGCTATGCAGTTCAGGCTGGCCTTGAGCTCACTTTTGTAGCCCAGGCTGGTCTTGAACTTGCATTGATCCTCCTGCCTCAGCCTCCCAAGTGCTGGAATTACAGGTGTGCGCCACCACACCCGGCTCTAATGCATTAATTTTAGAAACTTTCAATCAACAAATATTTTGACAGAAAATTTCTTCATAGCCATTTTTCGCAGTATCTTATACACACACGCACATATGTACACACATAATTTCAGCTAGAATGTCGCAGGTCAGGCCCACCACATACAGGCTGGGGAAACATTTTATGACATATAATAATGCTATCCTTCACAATTAGTTTCAAGAAAGATAAAAGGTTTTGTATATGCGAACAATACATAGTTCGGCAAGAAATGTTTGCACAAATAAAGATAAGTTTTCCTATTTTTTAAATATTTCATTTGTTATAATTTTAATTGTAGGTGACAGAATCAATCAGTGTGGACAATGGGGAAAATGTGAGAGACTGGGATTTATAGGTGCTTAGAACTGAAAGTTCTAGATCTGAGCTGTACTTTTAGTTCAGGTTGCCTCTGCCGCTTGAATGACACTGAGGTCTGCTCTGCGTTCCGTTACCCTTCTGGCGTCCTCAGGTGTCTGCTCGACACGACCGGCCAAGGCCCTGCTGTAGGGTTGCAGAGTGCCTGCTGCATTCCCCATCTCACCCCATCTCTGAGCAGAAGGGTCCATGGGTGGCTCCCTTTATGATAAAGGAAGCTTTTCTCCCGTCTCTAGCAGATATCTCCTTACATCTCATTGGCTCTGACTGCTGAAGCAAGCCAATGGGGTGAGAGACCTTATTTGTCTCAAACCAATCAGGATCTGCTGCCTTGGTGGGGGGGGTGAATATCGCTCCCCCACCCCACTCACCGCCAAAATAGTGTCTGAGTCCTCCTCTTCTAGGAAGGGAACAGATCCAGTCAGGCAACACCAACCAGCAGCCATTACAGAGTACTTAAAAAACTTGACAGGGAGAATAGGCTAAAATTAGGATCCTAGAAGTAGTTAGAATCAAACCAGTAAACATCATAGAGAACAAAACCTTCCGTGTTTCTGTAAAGAAGTGTCAAATACATCCAGCATCCTCAGGAAGTGTAGAAGCTTAGAAAGAAAGTTTGTAAAAGCTCCGGCATGTATTAGAATGCATTCCACGACCCACACGAGTGGGCAGCAGCACCTTCGAGGGGTCAGCGTGCCCAGGGAGCTGTGGGCATCCCTGGCCTTTTATTTCCAACTGCTTCATCTGAAACAAATTGCTTATTCTCTTGGCTTATTTTCTCAAGAGGGACATTTTTTGCACCCATGTCACAGGCCTGTCCTGAGGACTCAGCCTGTGTGAACCATGAAAGTGCTGCTGTTGTAACGTAATAAAGAAGTACCAGTCTACTTTTTAGAATTGTGTCGTACTGAGAGGCCTTGCCTGTGTGCTCTGTGTTGAGGGGGAGGCAGTCAGCTAGCTCCCCGTCTGCTTTCTCTCAGCCTTAGCAATGTCTGTGTGTGTCCTTGTTCATTTCACAAGGGGTAACTGTGAAGGGAGGGACACAATTTGCAGGGTCACACGGGAAATAGAATGCCTTTTTGAGACTGTTTACAAAATCAGAGAAACACGTTTTAACGCTGGTCACCATGCACGGTGCTTTCCACGTGCCTTGGCTTGGTGTTTTCACCTGTCGTCATTCGTTGTGTCCGCCACTGTTCTTTGAATGAATTGCTCTGCTTATGTATGCCCATTGTCCAGATAGGAGAGTTGAGGTCCCAGAGGTTAGTTTACTTCAGCTCCTACAGCTCCTGGCAGAGTGAAGATTCCCATGCAGGAGTCAGGCTCCAGGCCCAGCCCGGAGTAATCGCTGCTTGCTCTCTACTGGTGAAAAGTGACCACTCTGTGTCACCATCCATGATTTGGGTGGCCCTCGCTTGTGGCCGTCATCAGGAGCACTCAGACACACTGAGCACGTGCCACACACTGAGATCTGTGGCACCTTTAACTGCTCAGTGCTCAGAGAAAAAAGCAGCATTTGGGGACATAGAATCCTGCCCTGTGCAGACTGCTTCAGGTGCCCCACTGGTGCCAGGCAGTGCACAGTGAAAAACACCGTGGGTCACTGAAACGAACCTTGTGGAAACGCAGGTGTGCGTGGTTGCCGGCGGAAGATCTTAATCTGAGTGCAGAAAGTACTGGAAGGGTTCGTCAGCAGAGACCAGTTTGCGCAGGGCAGTTCTGGCCAGCTGCTTGGCCGGCCCAGAATCTGCTCAGAGCCGGCGACAGGTTTCCTGTTGGAAGGGATCCTATCTCCTTGATGTGCATAAAGCCGCTAACTTCTAACCTCAACCATGCGGTAACTAGAGTGGGGATGCTTTCACTGGCTCTACAACCACAGACTTTCTCCCAGCATCCCAACTTTCTATTGTCTGAACATAATATGCGTGTTTTTAAACACGCTTTGTAGAAAGGTGACACGGAAGGCATGGAGGTTCCCATGTGTCCGTCTGCCCTTCGCGCAGCTCCTGCGGTTAACATCTTGCACTAGCGAGTTCAGCCTCTTCGATGTCCCCCGGTCCTTTCCCATCTCCAGTCCCGTTTCCCTCCTCTACCTGTAACGTTTCCGTGAGGTCCATGTCACTTCCTTGCGTGCCGGGCGCCCTCAGGCACGCTCTGGTCACGTCTCACGCGGCTGCGCCCCCTGTGCTTCTAGATCCTGCTGATCATCGCGTCGGTGATTGGGATCATCGTCTACCGGCTCTCGGTGTTCATTGTGTTTTCCACAACCCTTCCCAAGAGCTTCAACGGGACAGAAGCGTTCCAGAAGTACCTGACCCCGCAGATGGCCACGTCCATCACCGCGTCCATCATCAGCTTCATCGTCATCATGATTCTGAACACCATCTATGAGAGAGTGGCCATCATGATCACCAACTTCGGTGAGGAGCCAGCCGCGCTGCTTAGGCCGTTGTAGATCGCGTGGGCCCTGCAGGACCTGGGGAACGTAGAGCCTGCCTCTTAGACATTTAAATTCCCGTCCATCACAAGTTTAGAAATTTTTGAGTGCACACATATTTTACCCAGCCTGTATGGAAGTGCATCAGCTCCAGTTTTGTAGGAGTGAAAGGTCAAAGCAAAGACAGTTGTTATGGTATCCAAGCTCTGGGTACACAGATCGGTTCTGAGGAATGTTTTCAGTTATACCTGAGCATGGAGTCTGTTGCTCAGAGCACACAGTCTCCTTGTTGCAAATAAGTAGAAGAGGGTGGCAGCTCCAGGGCTCTGCCAAGAGCGGACAGACAGTCCCACTGCCGTGTGTCTGCTCTGTGCTGTGGATGCTAATTCCCACCCCCTCTGGCTGCGCTGTCTGTGTTTCTTCTCCCAGTGCTTGTCCCAGGCAGCTGCTCAGTGGCCACGTGCAGGGCCTCCCACGCTCATTCTGAGGGGACTCTCAGGTCATTTGCAGACCATTAGAAGAATTCAGAGTCCAGACCAGGAGGGTGGCTCGGGTATCTCCCCATGTGCCCTAGCAGGTGGCCTGTCTTTAGCAGACCCACTGGGGTGCAACTCGGGAGGGTAAGAGGACCCCACCTAGTAGGCAGTTCAGAATATCTTCTTCTAGTTTCAACCTAAGACAGTACGTAGCCTCGTACTTGTATATATTCAGGAACAGTTGGAAATGTACATAATGTCACGCTTATTTCTATGTGCTTGCACCTTTTGTGCATATATATTTGTTTTCACATGGAATATATCCATGTGGGAAGAGAGCTCAAATAGCAATATTTAGACTTGGAACTAACACATTGGCTACATTAAGGAGCTGAAAATAGCTTAAGTGGAAACAGTGCGAATTGTGTTTTTTAGAACATGTTCACTCGTGGGAGTCAGATGAAGATCTCAGAGCTCTTCACGAATTGCACGTCTTGTATTTTACCTCCAGAACTCCCGAGGACCCAGACTGATTATGAGAACAGCCTAACCATGAAGATGTTCTTGTTCCAGTTCGTCAACTACTACTCCTCCTGCTTCTACATAGCGTTTTTTAAGGGCAAATTTGTAGGCTACCCGGGAGACCCGGTGTACTGGCTGGGAAAATACAGAAATGAAGAGGTACGGAAACAGAGCGGCGTCCGCTCGGCGGTTTAGACTGCTTTGTGTGTTCCCTCGGTTGCCTGATAAATCATTTCTTCATTGCGTATTCTGTAGGTGTTTTTAGCCTGGGCAGAAGGAGTGTCAAAATAAATAGATTTAATGACTGCCTTTCTTGTTACGCCCATGTAAAGCCTAAGTGACGTTTTCTTCTCACCGTGCTAGTGTGACCCGGGGGGCTGCCTCTTGGAGCTGACCACGCAGCTGACAATCATCATGGGAGGTAAAGCGATCTGGAATAACATCCAGGAAGTCTTACTTCCGTGAGTATTGAGCAGTCCGCTCCTGAGCGTTGGGGCCAGGCGGAAAGGGGCCCCCCACCCAAGGAATTCGCCCTCCTAGCCACACAGCCGTGTGGTCTCAACGTGGATCTGCATCTGTTACCATGAAAGGGCTGCAGCCGGGGTAGTCCAGCCACAGTTTTGCAAAACCTTCCATGTACTTCGTGACAACCCCCCACCTGCTGTAGTCTATGTTGCTTGTGCTGTTAATGGCACCAGCCAATGCCAGGCCTTTGGGAAGGGGCTCTCGTGACAGCTGTGCACCCCGTAACTCCTGACAGTGTTCCACCCCTCCCTCTCTGCTGGAGGCTTGTCAGGGGCAGTGATGTGTTGGATTCTTGGTCTGTGCCAGTCGCTGTGTGAATCGGTAGGCAGCTTATATGTCGTATGATATTCACAGTTCAGTTTTCCTTCTCTCTCTTCTGTAGTGATGACCTGTGGCTTAGTCATGAGATACTACCTAAGCTCACACGGGGAGCAGGGGGCCACTGTGGGACTGAGGAGCCATGGCTCTGAGCCACGTGAATTCTGCAGCAGATGCTTCAGGGTGGAGATGCCACTTGGGGGGAGGGCACTTGTATAGGATCCACGTGGCCCTGGTTTCAATACCCAGCACCACCAAACAATTTTTTGTTTAAATAAAAAGGTTTTGTTTCAGAGTGGGATCCTAAGGCACCAGGATATAATGAACTCAAAAGTTTTTTTTCCTTTTCTTTTCTTGACCACAAAAGTTTTGACTTACTGTTTTCTTCCCTTGAAAAGGAGAATAGGGGCCACATAATGGCATACTCCTATTGTCCCAGCACTCTGGGAAGCTGAGGTGGGAGGATCCCAAGTTTGAGCCCAGCCTGGATAACTAGTGAGACCTCTCTCAAAAGGGGGTGTGGGCTGAGGAGGTTGCTCAGGGGTGCAGCAGCCAGTGTTCATTCCCAGATGCTCCTCAAAAACGAGTAGAATGTAGTTATACCTCACCATTAGCTAAAATTCTCCTGTCTTTTCAAATTTTACTTAAACCCCATCCTATACCAAAGTGGAAAATGCAGGCCTGGCTACGTTTTCAGGAATCTTACGTTAGCTTCCTGTTGCTGCTGTAACAAGTTTCCGTATAATTAATGGGTTAAAGCAACACAGAGTGTCGTCTAGGGGGTCAGAAAGCCAGAGGTCTCACACTGGCCTGGGCAGGGTGACGTCAAGGCGCTGGAGGTCACCTGCCTTTCTGGGGGCTCGCAGGTCGATCTTTTTATTATTATTATTATTATTATTATTATTATTATTTTATTCACTTTAATGAAAAAAGGATGGTAAAATAGCAGTGAAATAGTTTAAAATCAGGTCTTGCTGCCTCTTCTGGCTTCTAGAGGCCACCCACGTCACTTGGCTTGTGGGCTTTGTTCTCTTTATCTCAGAGGCAATAGTGTTTCAGATCTCTCACTCTTCTGTAGCTCTCTCTCTCCTCTTGTACCCCTCTCTCTCTCTCTTTTAATGACCCTGCCCCCCTTTTTGAGACAGGGTCATGCTGTATAGTTTAGGCTGGCCTTGAGCTCACTTTTTTTTTTTTTCCCCAAGACCAGGGATTGAACTCAGGCCCTTGTGCTTGCCAGGCAAGCACTCATTCTACTGAGCTGTTCCCCCACCCCCTTGAGCTCACTTTGTAGCTCAGACTGATCTGGAACTCACAGTGATCCTCTTACCTCAGCCTGCCGAGTGCTGGAATTACAGCTACCACGCCCAAGTACTAGTAACCCTCTAGATTATGCTGGATCCACACTGATTGCCCAGGATGCCCTCTTTGTGTAAAGTGATCCAGTTGATCTTTCTTCAGCTTTGCCACGTAGCCTAGCACATGCCCACATTCTGTGGACTGGGAGGGACACATGCTTGCATTGTTCGTTACTCTCTACCATGTGTTTTCTTTTTTTGCTTTAAACTTTATTCATTCATTCATTCGTATATTTAGTTATTTAGTTAAATAGGCTCAGCCTGCCCTGGGGGTGGGCTGGCGAAGCATGTGGTGCCAGGGATCAAACTGTGGTCCCTGCAGTTGCCTACGCAGGTGCTTTTCTTTTCTTTTCTTTTCTTTTTTTGCGGAACTAGGGATTGAACTCAGGACCTTGTACTTGCCGGGCAGGCACTTGTACCCCTGAGCTATCTCCCCAGCCCCCAACCACGAGTGTTTCAAGGTAATTTCTGGCTCGGGTGTCTCCATCATGAACTTGGCCTCCTCCCTCTTCCCTCCTCCATCTGTGCCCTTCTCCACTCCACGCCAGCCAGAGGCTGATGGTGGAGCCTCGCCCCAGCACACACTCACACCAGTTGTATTTTGCTGCTGTTTGGGGCCTAACGTCAGAGACTCAAGTTTCTATTTTGAAATGAAAAAACCTCCCCCCCCCCCCTTAAGCTCTGTACCCACTGAGTGACTTGGGGTTTATTTTACCCCTTTTCCTTCTCCAGCTGCCCTCCTGTCCTGTCACCTCTGTCTTGCACAACTCCGTGCCTTCCTGCCCCCCTCACCTCCATCAGCAGGTTTCTCTCTGTTCTATAAGTACATAAAATAGAAGAAATTCTGAACTCAGCCCCAGTTCATTAAAAAACATGTTCTGAACCGTGTAGATTAGTTATTGAACGCTGAGACTAGATAACCAGCTGTGTGGGAGGTTCGCTTTTTCAGTTTGAAAAATTAGAGGCAGGGATGTTTTCCTTAAACTGGCACTGAGAGGTTAAAGAGAAATCGTAGCTGCTCTGCCCAGTTTATATTTTCATTTCAAGTAAGTCCACAGTTTAAAAATACCGCGGCCTGAACTTCCCCTTTAGATAGTCCCCCGCCTTTAGATGGTTCCGCACTTGGCCTAAAGCATTTCTTCTGGATGTTTTAAATCATCTTTCCCTCAGCTTGAAAATGCAGTGCCAAGCGTTAGCCCAAGGTGGGTGAGCTGGGCCGCCGCCATGTTGCGTAGGTTAGTTCTTGCGTTGCTTCATACAAACTTCTACGCTGTGGTGCCGCAGTTACTCTTGGTGCCTGGAGCCGCGCCCATCCCAGCGCTGAGCGGAAGGCAAAGGGAATCCTGGACTTGGGTTGAAGCATGATCCGCAGGACTCCACCTTCTCGCCCTGTGCTGCGCCCTGGGCCCACGCCCCGGCTGGGACGCTTGGCAACAGGCGGCAGCTCGCCTGGCACTGTGCTGCAGCCTCCCGCCGGCGTCGCTCCTGCGCCCGCACTGGTCCCTGGCATGGCACAGGCAGGGAGCACAGGCGGTTGAGCAGGCCGAGTGCCACGGAGGCTGCAAGTACAGAATAGCAGTCAATTCCACTGCTGCTGGACCCAGGGGTCGATCGCAGAGCCCTGAGGCCTTACCAGCTCCGCTTAGTATTTTAATGCTTGAGTCCTTCCTGGAAATTTGCTCTGTGCCGTACTTGACAAAGGGTTAAGGAAAAATGAGCAGGCATCCAAAACACCCATGGTGGGCGTCCTTTGATGGTGGACAGCTCTCATTTTCTTCTCATCCACTCTCTATTTTCCACGACGGATAGGTGCTGTTATCATTAGAGAAATGAACCATCATACAAGTTACCCTTTTTCAATATATGATCAGGGAATAAGCCATAGAGTCAGAGAGCCCTGAGTACACGCTTTAACTCACCCTTTGGGGTTCTAGAAGAGCAAACTCACATGTGCAATAGCTTCAGATAGTGAACCGCGCTCTCAGTTCCAGATTGCGAGAATATTGCGGAATGTTCTGAACAGACACAGAGACTACGTTTACTTAGTATGTAGAAAAATATGATAAAGGAAAGGCCAAGAGAATGTGAGGCTGTGGTGCCCCGGGCCTGTGCACAGAGGCCCCCTTGGTGTGCTGCAGTTGTGTTCATATACATGGTTATGTTAATAGGGATTAAAAACTCCTAAGGAATGCTAGACTTGGCCAGCAGAAAAGACACCTGAGGTTTTCTGTTTGTTTTTTTTTAATCCTGTAGGAGGTTCTCGTGCACAGCCTAGATTGAGATTACCTACCAGAACCCTAGCGCAATAGAAAACCCAGAGGCACAGGGCAGCAGGGGAGGTGCCTCTGCTCCTGATGAGCGACTGCCCTGTGGAAATCTGACTAGGAAGCTCTACAGAGCTGCTCAGAGAGACCTCCAACGTGAGCGAGCTCGGGGGGCAGAAGAGTAGGAGAGGAAGCACTGGGACCACCCGTAATCCATGGGACAGAGGTTTCCCACGAGTCCCACCCAAGGAATTTAGCTCCAACCTCAGCTTGACAGGCTGTGAAGTGTGGTGGCCACGTGCGGTGGTCGATGCCATCAGACTGCAGATTCTAGGATGTTCCTCAGGTCTTTGATTGAAGTAGAGGGAGCTGCAGTATTCACAGGCATTGGGTGTCTTTCTTGGAAACCCCAAGAAAGTGAAAATATTGGTCCAGGAGGCCCGGTGTCCCCAGGGTCCCCAAGCCAAGGCATGTGCAGTTCGTTTCAGCCAGCTCGTGGTAGTCAGCCTCAAACCCCTCACAGAGGGGCCCAGTGGGTTTGGAAGCGTGCTGGACCTTGTTGGCTGTTCTTTTAACAGTCCTGGTCATCGAACAAATAGCTTGTCACCCCCTTTCTTTTAACTTTGCCAAAATAAAATAGCTAGTAAGCAGTAGAGCATGGATTTGAACTCCATCCTGTACGTGTTCGACACCCACCTCTTCCCCCACCCCGGGCTCCCACTGCCTCCCTGGTGTCAGCAGTGAGGAGGGAGAGGAGAAGGGGAGGCCAAGCCGGGCCGTGTCCGCAGGGAGAGCTGCAGAGCAGGCCGAGAGAGGAGCGGAGAGGGCTGGCAGCGCGAAGCCGGCGCAGATCCCCCCTAGGCTGGCCGGTGCGTGGCGCTCTCGGCAGCAGTCCTCACAGGCCTGCGGCGGCTTCCCATGGTCACGTTTTGGAATCCACACAAATGCGTGACCGGTGAAGCCTGGCCCGTGTCGCAGGTGCACTTGAGGTTGCTTCTTGTTGTTGTTGTTGTGCTGCTTCTGGGAGTTCCCGTGCACGCAAACCGGAAGCTGCCTGCTGCCTGGAGGATGCTGGCTCTGCCACCCGAGATGCCGCAAGCCCGTGTGCCTGGAGCCTGCACACAAAGCTGGGGCCCGGGCACCATGCAGTCACGGTTCCCTGCTCCTCGGCCCTTTCTGGCGGCCTCCTGTCACCCAGGCGCAGCTGTCCCTGCGCCCGGATCTGCACTGACCTCCCCTGCTCCGTCATTCTTCATGGCTCTTCGTACCAGTTCAGACTGTGGCTTTCCTTTGCTTATTTTTATTAATGATTTTCATGTGGGAAAGACCACTTCAGTGGTAAAGAGTGTGAGAAACGTAAAAGAAAAGAAAATCTTAACCATTGAGCTGCTCATGTACCAAAGAAGAACAAGTTGTTACGATGTTGGTAAATCCAGGTGTGTAGCTGTACGTTCAAGATGTGGAGAGTAGGGAGGCAGAAGTGAAAAGAAATATGTAAATAAGAAATGAATCTCTGAGGAAGATGATGTGCTCTGCTTTGAGTCGGCAACAAAACGACCTTGGTCTGATGATATTCTGATGTATATAATCTGATGTTTTTGGCAGCTGGATCATGAATCTCATTGGACGCTTCCGCAGAGTTTCGGGGTCAGAAGACATAAGCCCCCGGTGGGAACAGGACTACCACCTGCAGCCCATGGGCAAGCTGGGATTATTCTATGAGTACCTCGAAATGAGTGAGTTGTTGAGCCATGGAAGGGCGGGAGCACGTCGTGGAGTCCACAGGCGGCCCTCACGGGGCCAGATGATTGCATAGTGTGTTGGAACAGTGCGCACTTCTTGTCCCTCAGATGAAGTTAGGCCCTCGAGTAAGGGGGCTGTGTGTGGCTTAGGTGGCTGAGTAGTGGAATGGAATCCACGTCTTCAGCTCTGGCTCTGAAAACAGGCAGACCCTGCTGGCTGAGGCTGGGCGCAGTGTCTGTCTTCAGCTGGGCTTCGCTGGGCTGGAGCTCAGGCGGGTGCACCCTGGCCCATACACCGGCCCTGTCCCTTAAGAAAGCCTGCAGGGGTGCACTGCCTGCTCGGGAGCCCAGGTGCCCACACCCCACTCCCACCTCCCACAACCAAGGGCCGGAGGTTTCCACCTGGCTCGTAAATGGCCTTGGGCGTGGGAAGCATTCAGTTGGGCCGGGATTGGGGTTCAGCCCACGGGTCACCTCACTGCTGAGCTTGTTGGTTCTCTTGTGCATTATCTGTATGGACTCCAGTTCTCTTCAGATGAACCTAATTTGGAGCACTATGGTGCTTTTTAAATGGATCTCAAAATAGATTTCCATAGAAGACTTCTCTGTTATGCATGACACATTGGTATCTATTAGGCAGCTAACGATTTGCATGTTCTGTACTTATGCCCTTTCAGCTAACCATTGCATTGAATTACAGGTTTTTGTAACCATGGTAGAATAGAAAAAGAGGCACAAAAGTTTTGTTTGACAGGCCTTGAATGCCTAGGATCTTTGTGTTGGCAAGGACACCCTTGTCCTTTTGTTTACAAGCCTGCAGACAGACGTGGGTATTGTTAAGTAACACCCTCCACGTAAAAAGTGGCTTTCAAAAGTGTACGCGATGCATGGACACACACCTGGGGTCTGGCTTGAAGTTCATTTCTCTGTGTTTTGTGATGGGAATTTAGTAAGGGTGTGGCTATAGTCATGATGCAGATGCTATGATTAATGTATTTTCAAAAGGACTGCAAGACAATTACTTATTATTCTAAAATGAGTCATAATTATGAATATTTCTCACTGCAGCCTTTATAGAATTAACAGCATCATCCTGGTACAAAATAGCCCTTGTTATTTTATCTTAACCCCCCCCCAACACACACACACAGAGGAACAAATTATTTTTCTATAGTTGTTAAGTCAAATAAATGATGCTGAAAAGGAAAGTTTTATGGTCATGCTTTAAGAAGTTGAACGGATTTTAACAGATTCGTAGGTTTATTAAAATAGCTGTGAACAGTTTGGGTTCATC
>PVKN010027475.1:0-13516 GCA_004027915.1 Capromys pilorides | reverse complement strand
TGCAGAGTAGAAAGGGAAGGAGTTGGCTCAGTAGAACCCACTGTAGTACTGATAAGAAGTTATCCTTCCTGCTTCCCAAGAGACCTCATGATTATGTGGAAGGAATTTTAACCTGTTAAAGCTGTATAGTTGGTACATTCTTTTGAAAAGCTTTCATAGCAAAAACAAATAATAGAGAATTATGGTTACAACTCAAACCAAATTCCTAGAGTTGTCAACCATTAACAATTGTTTGAAAAACTGAGGTGAGCACAAATAAAGGTTAATGCTCTGTTCACATCCTGAGCTGTCCTACTGTCAAGTGAAGAGCAGATGAAACAATGTTTATCTAATCAGTTGTAAAGAATACTGATTTCTCTATTTTCCAAGTGAAACTATTTCTGAGACTATAGTTGCTTTATAATTTTGACCCAAATAGAAATCTGAGGACAAGGGATGCAAATGTTGTATTATAAGTACAATTGGAAAATATAGTAAATATTTACATTTTAAAAAGTGCTGATTAAAGACATTGCCATTAATCCACCTCAAAATATTCTTCCTCACTTTGAATACTTATCCCATTGTTGTTGCCGTCTTTGATGCAATTCTGGAGGTCATCATGTGAGTGTCATGGCTCCCTTAATGTCCTGAACTGATTCAAAACATTTTTTATTACTTCCTTATTTTGAAATGGTCCTTTATGTAGTCCAGGCTGGCCTCACTTTTTGTTATCCTGAATCAGCTACTGAAGAGCTGGGAACCTGGCTCTCATGGCCATTTTGACTTTGGGGAAGAGCCAATGATCCCATGGTGACAGTTCCAGTAATAAGGTAGATGTAAATATAGTGTCATGGTTTTAAAACCTGTCTATCCATTGGATAGCATTTGGAATACACAGTGTATTTTTGGTATCACCTTGTAATGATCGACTCTTCCAGACCTGATTCAGAGAGTGGCAAGTACACTGGAATAGGTGTTCTGAGTGAGAAAGTATTCTGAGGAGGATTAGTAGCAATATGCCTTTTATTGGAATAGTTTTTAAAATTTAAAATGTATACTTTTATCACTCCTTATAAAACCTAGAATAGCTGATGTATGCATGCTTGTAATCTCAGTTACTTAGGCTGAGCAAGAGGATTTCGAGTTCAAGGCCCATCTCAGAAAGGACTGGGGATGCAGCTTCGTGATAAGAGTGCTTGCATGAGTGAGGCACTTGGTTTGAGTCTCAGTACCAAAACAGAAAATGCACAAAAAAATCCCTAGAAACAGATACATCTTGCAAAGTGCTATAATGAGAGCGGTGAGGGCCAATAGATCCAGCAGGTTGCTTCACTGTGAAAGTTTTCGTAAATATGGATCATTTCAACTTAAGAGGTCAGATCTGCCTAAGAAAATGAACATGAAGAAAATTACAGTAGAAAGAAGCTGACATCCAATTTCAGTGCAAACTGCAAACATTTTTGAGAAAAAACATAATTTTTATACTCTTAAAAACATCATCCATAGATTGTTTTAATGGGAACAGAAGATTTTAAATTCTTTCCATGGGAAGTCATAAGATGTCAGGAGATTGACTTGATTTTCAGTTGAGGTGGCTTAATGCTAAAATAAAGAAAATACAGTTAGATTCTGTACTAACAGTCTCATTGCATGAACAAAACTAGTAACTACTATGTAAAGAACATGTTACTAGAAAGCTCCTCTCATGCTAGTCTCACATCTAGGGGATCAGTAATCAAATATTGTTAGCTATACTGCTGTGCTGTGTATATATTGTATTTCCACTTTTTCCCATACTTGAAGACAGGTCACCAGAGCATGCACTCTACAGAGTAGGAAGCACTGACAAAAGTCAGCAAACATCATTTAATGTTTTAATGTTGAGATTATATGGAGCACTTTTATTTTGTAAACACCTTTATAAAAGCTTTTATTCTGTAGTGGCTCATCACAACCAGCAAAAAGGGTAAGATTGACTAATGCTGCTTGCTTGCTCGCTTGATTTATTTATTTCCTAGTAGAAATCAAACTCAGGACCCTTGTGTTTGCCAGGTGGACATAATGTCTTAAAATGCAAATTATGAGGTTCAGAATTAGAGCTTTCTCAGCATTTTGCTATTTCTGACTAACCAAAAGTTGCATACTGTATTCCAAGTGTTATCAGATACAGATGGGAATAAGACAACTGACCTTGAGGACTGCCATTCATGGTAATTTTTATTAGAATAGCCAAGTGTGGCCAGAAGAAGAGCAATGGAAAAGAAAATGACTAACAATTGCATGGAAAGGAGTTTTTGTAAAAAAGTTTGAAAAAATTTCGCACAAAAATTGACATTCTTAACCAAAACAAAAACAGCAGGCCTTTAGCAGAGTGTACAAGATGTCAAGGTCATCTTGCTAGAATAGAAGAATGTTCACTTTTTTTTCTATAAAAAGGCAACCAAAGGTAGAGAAAATAAGGCCTTTTTAAATAATTGAGATAAACTGATAAAATGTCCTTAAGCCTAGGCATAAGATTTACTAGACAGAGACTTCAAAATACCTATTTCAAACATGCTCAGAGAGCTACAGGAAAATCAGGGAAATAGTAAATGTGAAAAGTCAGTAAACAGAAGAAAGTATATATAAAGGCCCCAAAAATAACAGGAGATGAGTACAGTAACAAATGAAAACCTTATCACAGGTGATGAAAAACAGATGCAAAGGAAAAACAAAAATTGAGCAAACTTGGAAGATAGGACAATCAAATGCAGAAACGAAGCAGAAGCAAGAAAAAAAGGGAACACTGCGTAGAAGACTGGGATACCAGCCATGTCTCATACACTTTTCATGTTTCTAGAGACCATGTTCAGATAACTTTTATTTCACTTATGGCCCTACACCACAAGGGTACTGATGCTAACAGTGTTAATATATTGTTATAATTGCTCCATTTAATTGTACATAGTGCTGGAAATCAAACCCAGGGCACCATACATGCTAGGCAAGTACTCTGCCACTGAGCTATATATATTCTTAACCTTGTTAGTCTCTTAGAAATCAAGGGTTTATTATGGATATGTGCAGCCACATATTGCTTGGCGACAGAACTTGTACAAATGGCGTATATTTACACAAACTGAAATAATTGTGACATCATTGGTTTATCACACTGTATGTAAGGTCTGAGACATTGTGCATGACTACATAGGAAAGCCAATACATATAAGGTCCCTTACGAATACTGTCTCCCCTGGTGTGACCCTAGTGAACTGCAACAGTATTATGATTGTACCGTGAGCAGATGGGACTAATTCCTGTATACATTTTTTCCTATAGAGTTGTGCACAACCATAATATTTGTAGAATGCAAGGATGGTTCAAGATGGTTTGATAAAATTTAGTGTCCCTTTGTGATTTAAAAACATTCAAAAAAAAAAAAAAAATGCAAAACTTACATGAACACAATAAAAGGCCTAGTGAAAAATCCCACAGCAGTGAAAGGTGGAAGGTTTGTTTTGGCTTTTTGGAAGGCAGGGTTTTATTAAGTTGTTCGGGCTGCCACCTCACCCTCTCCATGTTGGGATTACAGCCAAGTGCCCCCATGCCCAGTCTATATGCTCTTACATGTGGAAAACTTAACAGCCATGAAAAGATTGTTTTAGCCAGTAAGTGAATTCACCAAAACAACAGGATACAAAGATAAAATCTGTAACATTTCTGTACACTAGTGAACAAGCTAAAAAGAAAATTGTGAGAATTTTATTTTTGTATAGTATTGAGCATAAATGCAGGAGTTAACAGAAAACTTACACATAGTGAGAACTACAAAACACAAGCAAAAGAGGTTAAAGATGATGAATACATGTAAGATGTCAGTTCTAACGAAAGTTACCTACAGATTTAGTATAGTTGCTCAAAATCCCAGATTTTTCTTTTGCAGAAATATAAAACATATTGAGGATGAGATATAATTTGAAAGGACCCTGAGTTGGCAGTCTTGAATAGCGAACTGGAAAACTCAAACCTGATTTCAGATCTGATTCTTGCAGACAAAAGAACCAGTAGAATAAAATAGCCTAGAAAAGAAGCCTTGCTATAAGATTTTTCACAAGGATATGTGGGTTATTTTCAATAAGGAAAGGACAGTCAATGTAAAATAAGTGGAGCTAGGTAAATACGATAGTTAATGAATCAAATTAGTACATAACCTAATAGTATATATCAAGAATAATAAGATGGGTCAAAAATCTAGATACAAGATTAAAACTATCAAACTTCTAGCAGAAAATGAAAAAATAAGGGCTGGGGAGATAGCTTGATGGTCTAAGCACCTGCCTGGCAAGCTCAAGGACTGGGTTCAATCCCCAGTATCATTTGTGGAGCCAGCTCTAGAACCTTGGATGTGCCCTGCCAGCCACCAAAATAGTGTGGTAGTTTACACCTGTTATCCAAGCTCTAGGGAGATAGGATGACCACTACAAGTCTGAGTTTCATGGTAAGAACCTGTATCAGAATTTTTTTTTTTTTTTTTTAAATGGGAAAGTGTAAGATACTGGACTTGGCACTGATTTCTTGAATTTAACACTAAATTTGCAGGCAACAAAAGTAGACCAAACTGGACTTCATCAAAACTAAATTTTGTGTATGAGAGGATAGTATAATAGCCTCAAAGGCAGTCCTCAGAATGGAACAAAATATTTGCAGTTCATATGTAAGGATTTAACATCTAGAATATATACAGAACAAAAGTGACAGCAACACAAAACCTGATTTAAAAATGCCAAACGACTTAAAACTCCAGAGAATATACACATACCTCTGGCTACTGAGCACATGAAAGATGACCAACAGTGGTAGTCAATAGAAAATGCAAATCAAAATCACAATACCTTTCTATGACCTCCCATACAAATACTGGCAAACAGGAAATTTCCACTCCTGAGGCACAGGTATATGGCACACAGTAGTTTTAAAGTGAAATATGAAATTGCCATTTAATCACATGATTTCGTATTCCAGTATTTAAAAATAAAGTAGAAGCCTAGGGCATATTTGTACAACGCACTGCAGCAGTGTCTGGAAATAAGTGCTTATTTGAGGAAAAGATGCAATATATCTGTACAGATGACTGTTTTTTGGCCATTAAATGGAATTGAATTTGGATGTACATGTGGGTGAATCTCAGAGGCATTATGTTAAATAGAAGGAACTACAGCAGGACAGTATGATGCCCCTTGTGTTAAGCTCTATAATAGTAAAATTCACAACCAAAAAACTACTTTCTGTTGGTAGAGTGGAGATTGTTTGCAATGTACAAAAATTTCAATAGAGAATTATGAAAAAGCTCTGGAGATTAACAGCAGCAGTGGCTGCTCACAAAGTGAATGCACCTCATTAAACTGTACAAAGTAGTTAAAAATAAGTCTTAACATTTTCCACAATAAAAATGTTTTTAGAACTGAAAAAATATGTCCTAGCTTTTTTTATAAAGAAAACACTTTCCTGCCACAGGAAGAGAAACTCTTAATTGCATGTTGCTAAGTGGAGAAAGTAAAGACAGTTGTTGTTTGGGTTAGAAGAATAAACATAGGATTTTTAGGGCAATGGAATTGTATATGATATTGTAATAGTGGATAATGTGACATGCACTTGTCAAAGTCCATAAATTGCACTCAAAAGAGAAACTTGAACTAATGAGGGCTCATTGATCTGGTGTATTGTGTTGACTGAAAAAAGGTTGAGGGAGGGAAATACAGGGGAATTCTGTTCTCTGCCCCTCAGTGGGGCTGTGTCTGGATAGACCTAAGTGGAAAACATCTTTAACAGATGCACACCCCAACTACCAAGTGTCATAGTGTAGCCACATGGCACTGAAGCAATCAGCATCTGCTCTGGCTCGTGTAGCTGAAGTAGAGTACAGTCTTCTGGCCAGCATCACATGATTGCATCTTACACTGTTAACAGGAAAGTCAGAATTCAGAGTGCAGTTTCTAATGAATGCATACCACTTTTGTACCACTGCAAAGTAGAAAAATCAAGTTGAACAACTATTAAGTCAAAATAAATTGAGGGCTTTAATCTAACTCCTCTAAAACTAAAGCCTTTAAAAAAAATTACACGAGCTTTTCATTTTATCTTTGTCTTGATGCCTCACACCTGCATTTGTCACAAAGAAGGTATGATACATAGTGGATAAAAGACTGACACACCAGTGACAAATCCATCTCTTCCTATCCATCCTTCATGAACAAGGCATGCGCCCAAAAGCCATTGTATTCACCAGTTCTGGAGAAAAGGTGATTAGGGGTGGCCTTTGGCCAACGTTTGCTCCTCTACTTCAATTCTATCACCCTGAGATTGGAACACCACCCTCCCAGGCAAGTGTTCTCACACTTCCTGAAAGTTTTGCTTTTTCTTCTGTTGAACAGTCAGTATGGTTTAGGTGGAAAAAGTGAGAAATTACTCTGACCTAACTGATTCCTCTTGTTTTTCCCAAAAGATGAAAACAAACTGTCCTCCAAAGTCATGCAGTAAAAATTAAGATCAGGAAAATAAGGTGGGAGTATAATAACAATAACAATTCTAAATATTTCCACTGGAATTTTCATTGTTACTCCTTGGTTTCCAAACTTAAAATTGAGGTTTAGGCTTGTTTCAGATACTGATCTTTGAAATCAGTTTCTTTATATTCTTATTTAAAAAGACCAGTTTATCAGTATTAAAATGTACCTTTCAGTATAAAATCTGCCTTTTTTTCCTAATGCCCAGTGAAATGGTTGCATAGTTGTTGTCTCTGTACTTGGAAGCTTTTGAGACAGCTTAAAGCAGCATCAGTGGAGGTGTTTTTTTGAAGCCCTAAACTAAACACTAGTTGCTTTGAAAGGATTTACATCTTTTTTTCTAAGATCATCTTGTGTCTCTTAAGGCTTTCTTTCCAAGCTGTGGGCAGGTTTGCCCTTGGGACTTGACCACAGTCACCCACACGGAGGAATGGACCTGCAGTCACTACCTGCTCCCTGGGCAACATCAGTGTCCTTGTGGACATGTACACTATCAGCAGAACAGGCTGCCTTATGGCGCAGTGTTGTGTTTTTGTTTTTAGTACATAGCCTCCAGGGTCTCACTATATAGATTAGACTCATAGTGATCCTTCTGTTTACAGCCTCCCAAGTGCTGGGATTACAGGTGTGTGCCACTACGCCCAGTCTCAGCAAGCCCTGGGGCTGGGCCGGCATGGCCAGTCCAGGGATTGAACCCAGGCCCCTGTGTCTGCCCAAGCAGACACTTTATGGAGCAGTGTTTACCAGTCTTCTGTTGAAAGAATTAATGTTTTTAATTTGTTTTACCTTATGGTATTTCACTTTCTTGCCTTTGTTAGCTGAAAGCATGCTGTGTTCACACTGACATTTCTTCAGTATCCTCCATGACCTATGGGAAATGATTTGGAAATAAGCTGTTCTTTTGATTTCTTCTCACACATCTTGCACTGTCATTCTGTGCACAAACATAAGCCTAAGCTTCTGGCTATGATAAAGAATATAGTGATTAATTAAGACTAACATTCCCAGCTGTTGCTGCCCTCTATCCTTCCTCAGCAGAACTGTGTTCTAGCCCTGCCTCTGCCATTCCTTCCTGCCTACCACTGTTACCCAAAGTTTTAACAAGCCTGGTGAGCTTTCTGAGATACATAAATCAGGGCTGGTTGAGTGAGAGTGCTAGAATAAGTAACAACAAGAAAATACTCAAACACCAGGAATATGAAATGATGTGACCAATTAAGGTTTCAGTTGGATGGAGATACCTTTAGCCATTGAGTACTGAGGCTCTTTCCATACTGATGTGTAAGTTTTTGTATTTGTATATTGTATTTAAACACTTGTTGTGCACCTTTAAGATTCATGATTTTAGTCTCAGCCTCTCATTGTAGAGTGAGGTTAGTACATCTGCTTTACATGATTCTCAAGATTATATGACCTGATGGATTTGAAATATTAACCCCAGTGCCTGATATATACAGGCACATAATGTTCATGACTTCAGCTTTGCTGTGATTTTTACTTGTATTTTTGGCATGAAAGTATTTCAGTAGGGAGATAAGAGTCACACATAGCATGCCTTTAATCCTAGCACTTTAGGAGGATGAAGCAGGAAAACAAAGTTCTAACCTATCTTGGGCCACTCAGTGACCTAGCAAGACTGTCTCAACAAAACTAAAGTGCTGAGGATGTAGTTTAGTATGAAGTTCCTAGGTTCAAACCCTTTGCCGCCCCCTCCCTCCCAAAGGAAAACAGGGAGAAGAGAAACAGTGTAAATGTATGCTAGGACTTCACATGTCTTTATGGACAAGTTGGAAAGATTACCTGGTGATTTGAGAGAGTAGTACACAAGGTGACATGAACACATCAGAGCAGCTGATAAACTGAAACACCACTTTATGTTATAGTGATAGCAGGAACACTTGGTGAAGAAGGACCACTTGAATATGTTTTAACATGTATGATTATGCTGATTTTCATAATTATAAGCTAATATTGTTAAATCCTAGCCCATTTTCTTCAGCTGACATGCCAATTTATTTTCATGGTGTCATGCCACATTTTGATAAGAGGTATCCCTCTTTTTACTTCTCTTACAGTTTTACAGCTTTAGAGAACTACTGAGTGAGATGTTTGGTTAAGTGAGTTAAGCCCAATACTTACTTTACTCTGATTTCTAACTATTTGACATCTTTTTTCCTCCATTAAAAAAATAATTATCCAGATATGCTGGTGTACACATATGATCTCAGCACTCTTATGAGGGTGAGGCAGGAAGATCAGAAGTTTGAGCTGGGCCTGGGCAGCTTAGATGGCTTTGCTGTCTCAAAGATGTCTCAAATGGCTGGAGTGTGAAGACCCCGGGCTTCATTCCTAGTACCAAAAATTATTAAGTTCCCAAATTCTTTCTCTAGTTTAACTAAAATATACTTAGGCATGGCAAGTCTGTAAAGTCATTTCTTACATTTTTTACAAATGTGTCCTTACAAACAGGAAGAGGTCAAAATACGATTTTTTTTTTTCAGACCAAGGTTCAAACTCATGACCTTGCACTTGCTGGGCAGACACTTGTGCCATGGAGCTATCTCCCCAGCCCTAATTTTATATGAATATGATTTCTAAAAAATAACTTGAGTTTTACCATCTCCTCAAATGTTTTGAAATGAGAAAAATCAAGATAAATGCTACTGAATTACAAGCACAGATGCTTGTGCATTCCAGATCTTGTGGCATGACACTACTTCCTGTCAGGTCACATACAGAGTTCCTGTCTGTATTGAACTTCCAAATTAACATGATCATTAAAGATTTTCAGTGCTTTTTGAGAATTTTTTCATTGAGGATTTTGTCATCAAACACTTTACAAATTAATGTGCTCTAGATGTTATTACAAATAAAGATCAGCAAACTTCCAAAACCATAAAAATACATGCTTTCAGCTCAGTTATAAAATACAACACATTATCTCAGCCTTTTGATAATGTAAGTGACCACTCTGAGCACATTAAAAATTCAGTGCATCTGAGAGCTTTAGTTAGTATGATATCTCTATCAATTTGGTTGGCTTATACTTGCGGTGAACAAAATTTTCAAGTTCAGTGGAATTAAGTAAAATAATAATATTGCATGCTACCATCATCAATACCCGTTTATCACTGTTTTGTTTTCTGTCTTCATGGATTTGGTATTCTATTTTATAGAAAAATAAAATAGAATGAAAAAGTAATCATATAATGCTTGTCTTTGTTGTGGCTTACTTCACATAGTGTAATGCCTCCAGGGTTCAAACATGTTGTATATGGTGGGAAATCATAGCTTGATGCTTTCAACTTGCTTTGCTTCAAAATTTTCACTATTGTAGCACTTTTGCATTTCCAGATGAATTTTAGAATCACTTTGTCACATGCCACAGAAACACCTGTTAGGATTCTGACTGAGATGGCACTGCTTTTGAGGAGACCTGACATCTTTGTAATACTGAATCTTCCAAACTCATACACAAAACACATCTCTAGTTAATTCTTCATTTCTCAGCAGTGCTTTACACATCTTTTGGTAGCTGTACTAATTGTAAATGGTACCATTTTTTCATTTTCCATATCCATTTGTTACTGATATAGAAAATGATTTTTATTTTTTATTTTACTTTTTAGAATTTTAGGAACTATTTTAGATTTAACATTCCGTCCATGGCAGCCGGCAAGACTGATGCCTATCTCACTATGTAAAAAGTTCAGTTGATCTCTAGGTCATCAAAGTTTTAACAGTTTCAGCATTGCTGAAAAGTCCCAAGTTCAGCCATGTGGCATATACCTCTAATCTTAGAACTCAGGAGGCAGGGGCAAGAGGATGACTAAGTTTGAGGCCAGCTTGGGCTATATAGTGAGTACATGGAAATCTGAACCACATAGCGAGACCCTGTCTCAAAAAAGGAAAAAAAAAAAAAAAAAGTCCCAAGTCCGAGGTTTCTTCTGAGACACAGGCAAACTGCGTTTCTATGAAAAACTCAAAAGGAAGTTTAGTACTTCTAGTATACCATGGCACAGGGTAAACAATCCCATTCCAAAAAGTAGAGATGGGATATAGAAAGGAATCACACCCAAATAAGACCAAAGCCCTAGAGGCAAATATTAAATCCCTTAGCTCCATGTCCAGCACATAGGACAAATTGTGGCAAAATGTGAATGTCAAAAGGTTCGAGGTGCCCCACTCATGGCACTACAGTTTGTAACCATTATGGTCTCTGGGACTGGCTCTACCCACTACTTGGGGCTTTCCTTAGCAAATGTTCCACGTTCCTTGCATCTCTAACTTTCTGGGGTTTCCACTGCATTTTGGCTTCACTCACAGCTTCATTTACTGTTTTCTCTTTTTTATTCCAGAAATCTGAATGGAAACTTCCATGACTGCATAATTCTCACATTCTGTATACCTGTGAGTCGAGTCCTTTTCTGGAGTTGTGCAGAGCACAACTTACTGGGTATTCTCCAGCAGCCCTGTCCCAATCCCTTGAGGCTCTCTTCAACCTTCTACTGTAGACGTTGTAATATGGCATGATGATTTGTCTTCCTTGCCCTCAGATTCTGTGCTCCTAAAGCTGAGTTCTGCTCATCTTTGTATCTTAGGATATAGCTCAGGGTATCAACGGATATTGAAGGACTTCAATAAACGTGTCATTGAGTTGAATTAAATATCTTTTGAATACTTAAGATGAGTTCAGGAAACACAAATTGAGGGATATCATTTGATGATGGAGGGTTAAAGGGACCCAGGACTGAACATGGTAGCACAGGACTCCAGCAACCCTGAAGGCTGAAGCAGGAGATTGCAAGTTTAGAAAATGATTTTTAAATGCCTGTATACAATAATATTGTTCAACTACTAACTAGCTGTTATCATAGGATGTATTTCCCTTTTTCAGTTTGTTTTGGGGGGAGAGGGGAAGAGTTTGTATAGAATAGTTATTTCTTCCTTGTGAGTTAGACAGAAGTCACCAATTAAGCCATTTAGGCTTGGAATTGTCATTGTGGGAAAGTTTCTATATGCTTATGGTTATGAGACTATTCAAGTTATCTCTTTCTGAGAGTGCTTTGGTAGTTGTCTTCAAATAATTTGAGTACTTAATCTAAGATGTTGAAATCTTTCCTTATCCTTTTGATATGTGTAATATTGGTAGGAATGTCACCTGACTTATTTTTTTTAGTTTAATTTTATTAGCACATGTTTGCAACCAGTTTCCATTCATCCTGGGGAGTGGTTACATGTACATATTACAGCTTGTCAGCTTGTTTTTTCTGATCTTCTAATCCCCTTTTTTTTCCCTCCCCTCTCCCTATCACCTTTTACATACTTAATGATATTATTTGTCTTAGCTCATGTTATTAAGTATAATTTCTATAATGATTGGAGTTATTAGATTCCTGTACATGGCACATCTTTTTTTCCCTTTCCCCTTCTCACCCCTTGTCTATTGTATCCCTTAGACTCTTCCTTGTGGGATGAGATCTGTCCCCTTGTGCTTTTCTACCAATTCTAAGTCATTTTCTTCATACTTGCCTCATTCAAATGATTGATACTATACAGTACTTAACCTTGTGTTTCTGATTTCACTCACTATTATATATTCTAAGTACATCCAATTTCTTACAAATGCTTCAAATTTGTCATTCTTTATTTCATTATTCAATCATCTGTGATGGGTACACAGGTTGCCTGTAGGACTTAGCTATTATTAATTGTGCTGCTATAAAGATTGCTTTGCATGTATCTCTGTAGTATGACCTAAGCCCTTTTTTTGTTTCCTTATCCATTCTGCTAGTCTGCTTCTTTTAATTGGAGAAGTAAGTCCATTTGCATTGATAGTTATAATTGAAATGTACTGTCTTATGACCTAAGCTCTTTTTTAAATTAAAAACTTTATCTGTACATTTTAGATACACATAATGAACACATTCATCATAAGAGAATTTGTGCTTTAGCTGGCTGCCTAATTGATGATGATGATGATGATGATGATGATGATGATGATGATAATGATTTTTTTTTAGGAAAGGATCTACAGGGTGTTTAGGGTCTCACTACTAGATCAGACTCATAGTGATCCACCTGTTTACAGCCTCCCAAGAGCTGGGATTACAGGCACACGCCACCATGCCCAGTCTCAGTTGACCTCTCGGTATGTCCAGGGTGTGGGGCTGGCATGGCAGGCCCAGGGATCAAACCCCAGCCTCTGTGCTTTAATCCACTCAGCTATTTGGCTGGCCCTTGATTTTTTTTTTTTTCTTTTAAGTATTTGGTACAGGGTCTCACTAGGCAACTCAGACTCATAGTGCTCCTCCTGTTTTCAGCCTCCCCAGCATTGGGATTACAGGTGTGTGCCACCACGTCCAGTATCAGTGGCTAGTTTAGCCTGCCCAGGGATGGGACCAGCGTGGCATATGGTGATTGATTTTCAAGACAAGGTTTCACTATGCAATTCAGGTTAGCCTTGAACTAACTTTGTAGCTTAGGCTGCCCTCAAATTCACAACCATTTTCTTGCTTCAGCCACTATACCTGGCTTATATCTGGGTATTATATATATCTTAGTTCCTTTTTTCGCCATTCCTCTACCCTACCTTCAACCCCACTTCCCCTCCTTATTTACAAAAGCTTTGTTTCCTTTTTCCCTTCCTTTCTCCCTTTTCCCTCAAGTGTGCCTCTTCTCATCAAATCTTTTCTTCCTATTTTGCACTATCTGCTATGCATTTTGAACCTTTTTTATACTTTCAATTTCTCACACCAGAGACAAAATGCATTATTTTCATATGTCTGATTTATGTCACTTAAGAGTATGGTCTCAAGATGTATCCATTTAATTAGAAATATCTCAGTTTTATCCTTTATACCCAACTAGTATCTCATTGTATTAAAAACACTTATCTTCTTTATCCATTATTCAGTTTATGGGCATTTGGGTTGTTTCTAAGACTTAGTTATTATAAATCTAGTTTTCTGCTATAAAGATGAGCGTACATA
>PVKN010027474.1:0-13517 GCA_004027915.1 Capromys pilorides | reverse complement strand
GGGAGAGAAATGGAAAGGAAGACAGAAAAGGTGAGTATAACAAACGCCTTCTTCTGTCTGTGTTATGTGCTAATATGAATAGATTCCTATGGGCAAATAACACTAACCAATTTTATTACTCAATAAAACATTTGAAACCAACACAAAGTATATTTTAAGAAATAGAACTAAATTACCAAAAGTTCAACATTTGCATTTTTTCATTAACTTTTCCCCTAGCCCAAGATGCTGGGGGCAGAGTAGAGAATTTCTCTGGTTTCATCTTTAAAATGGTTGCATTATCTTTTTCAGTTTATCCAATAGGCTGTGCAATTCCATGAGTGTAGACAAATGAGTCTAATGAAACTGTGCATTACAGAAAGGCGGGGGGGGGGGGGATCCATTAGTTTCCCTATGAATCCCTAAGAACTCCTCTGGTGGCTGTGGCCTCTGTGGGGTCACGGTGGGCAAGGCAAGTTTCTCTATTCTTTAACCGAAGTATACGGTGCCTAAAGACCATTTATTGCAACAGAATTTTGAGGGCTGGAAGAATGATCTTTTTTCTTTCTTCTTTTAGAATAGAGAACTAAATAGAAGAGCAATAAAGGCAAATATGAGAAAAATTTTGCCCCATTGGAAGATAAATCTAAAAATCCTGAGAAATAACATAGAAATTGCCATAAACATCTAAAACACAGGAATGAAAACTCAGCACCAATCTAAGAGTAATAAAGTGAGCATAGAAAGAAAGAAACCACACCCTTTACTCCAGACTTTTGAGAAATAGCACTGGAATTAAACAACTCGGAACACCATAAGCCTTGTTTCTGTTTACAGAAACCCATATTCCACATTGCAATCTAAGTTCAGGCACATCATAAATATAGCACATCTACATATGATATTATTATTTAACTGTAACACAGGCTCATCTTCAGGGATGTCAAAGATCTATTGAATACATGGTCCTTAAGGACTCTCTGTTTTTTATAACTGTGTGTGCCAGGTAACACTTTTTCAGACAACTAACTGAAATGTATTTGGGTAAATACATTTATTTGGGTAAATAAGCCCAACCCACAGAAGTCCCACACCCACTATCTACTAGCCCTAGGCTCTCTAACGCTCACAGGAAATTCCAGGGACCCAATTTTCCTTTCTGGAATACTGTAGCTCTACCTAGAAAATATAACAGAAAAAAAGAAGAAAGCCCAGAGATTTGAATAGCATGGAATTCAATCATTGGTATGTTATGTATAAAGCTATCAACTAGAGGCAGTGATTAAAAGCACTAGTGAAGACTACAAAAACAAATGCTCAGCGCTTAGGCTGAAAACAGAAAGATCACTACGAGACCGATCTATGCAGTGAAACTCTGTAGACCCTGTACTAAATATACAAAAGAAATAATAATAAATTCCTTAAAAAAAAAAAAAAACCAACACCAACAAATGCTCACCAGATGCACACGTGTGTGCGCATGCGCGCGCACACACACACGCACACACTTTTGTCTTAGGTGCCAAATTTGGCATGGCTATGTGTAAGGCACCATTTTGGGGCTATTAAAGTTGAAGTACATGGCCAATTTCACTGTGGAAGCCTACTTTGGTTTCCAAATAGCTTAGGGATTACTGTTCTAATTTAAGCACCACTAGTATTAGAGATTTTGCTGCTAAAATCTATTACTGTGTTATGATTTCAACACAAGCAAAATGGAAAACAGCAAGATGCACTAAGTGACAGTACTTGGTGATGTGCAGAGTCTGCCTCTTATAGCAGGGGCTGAGCAGACAGGGATTCAAACCCGACAGTCTGTCCCATTACCTTAAAAGATGTTGGGCGCACTTGATGTTGGAAGTCCTGTGCTGAAATTTAACTTAAAGCTTGGGCCCTGTCTACATTTCTAGAGGATTAACAAGCAAGCTGGAAGGTACAATGGCCTGACAAGGAAGTTTTTCCCTCCAAAAACTTCTTGAGAGTTCAACCATTCATGGCCTAGACCTCACTGGTATTGCATTAGTGCTGTGACAGTGATCAGGCACAAAAAAAAAAAAAAAAAAGTCAGTCCTTAACATTTGATTCAGAAATCCAAGGAAAGAAAATTCCATGAGTGTCATGGACATAAAGTGAAATGTGTGCTTTTATAAAAGTTTTTAAAAATAAACGAGAAGATTTTATATTATGAATAGTCACTAATACTGCTGTGGTTCTTGGCTTCTTTTCTATAACAAAACAAAGCTGAACTATTTTTCTTTTTATACATTTCAACAGTAAAGTAATACATGCACATAGTTTATTCAGTCCAAGAGCCTACAAGGCTTATTAGAAAATATCTCTTTCCGTGCTCCATGTCCTCTCCTCTGTAGATGGAACCATTATTGCCTGTTTTAGTTTACTATTTGGGATTTATCTCACATCTATAATTAATAGGCTTTTAATGCTATTTTTTGATCTTCTGGCAGAAGAGGGGGATTTAGCTTTGCTCTCTCCACACGTGCCCCTTCCCATCCTTGATTTTAGACTATACTGTAACTTTGGGGGGATTAATGGTTCGTGTTTATATTATGTCTATGTAAATGTCATTCTCAGTTACTTTAGAGTACTTTCCTTTCTTGCACAATATTTTCTCTTGCTAGAATTAAAAGTCTTAACTTTTGCCTACTTTTGTATGAGCTCAACATTAATTTCTTTCCTTCCTTTGACACTCCCTTAATTAACTGGGATCCTCTCAAGACTTTCAGACATAATAGGTATTCCTAGCTACTTCTTTTTGAAGATGGCTGCCAAGGCTTCTGGGCAGTTTCAGTCAGGTCTGGTGGTTCTTCTAAGCCTCAGGCAAACTGTAATCCTGGGGCCCACCTTTACCATCACTTTGGGAAATGCTTTGCCCTCTCTTCTCAGTTAAACAGCCTGAATCCTGTTTCTCACACTTTCTTCCTTCTTGATCTACTCTGTTATTTTGGTGGAGCACACTACAAACAATTTCCTGGGAAATGGTTTCTGGGAGACAAAAATTTTACGACTTTGCTTATTTGAACGTACCACAGTACACCATCACATCTCACTGATAATTTGGGTGACTACAAAAGTTTTAGTTCAAAATAGTTTTCTTTCAGAACTTTGAATACTGCCTGTCAAACTTTCAGTTTTGTGACTGAAAAGGCACTGTAATATATGACCTTGTTTCTCTTTTTCCTTTTCCTTTTTAAAAAAAACATGTGTTATTCCAGAAGCAAGCAGATTTTTTCTGCATCCCTAGCATCTGGAAATTTCACGGCATGCCTTGAGGTGGTTCTACCTCTTCCACTGCTCTGGGCATTCAAAGGATCTTGCAATCTGCAAATATACGTACTTTAGGTTTGGCAAATTTTCTAAAGTTACTGTTGATTTTTCCTCTGGTTTTTGGTAATTTCCCTCATGTGACCCCTAGCTTTGGATCCTGGGCCTTCTGGCTCCCCACTTCCCACCCCCAACAGTGGGAACTGAGCGCAGGACCTTTGCACTGAGCTACATTCCCAGGCCCTTAGTGACTGGGTCTCACTACATTGCCCGTTTAAGATTCAAATTTGGATCCTCCTGCTTTAGCTCCCCAAATGCTAAGATGACAAGAATCTGCCATGCACAGTATCTGGCCAGACCTCTTGATCTTGACCTGCATTTTTGTCTTCTCTGACATTACCTTTTTGCCATTGCTCTTTACTTTTTAAGAGAGTTCTTCAGCTTTATCATCAGTGGTACCTATGAAGTTTTCTATTAATGCTGCGCTATTTTAAATTTCTAACTGTACTCTACTGTCCTCTAGCTGCTCCTTTTCATGGCACCTTATTCTAGGTCTGGGATTGCTATATGTATTTTAATATGTCAAGATAGCAATGATTCTTGCTTAAGTTTTCCTATCTTTTGATAGACTTTTTTTCTTTGCTAGTCTGATTGTTATAATGTATTTCATGTCAATTTTCTCAGGTTTCTGGTTTCTAAAAAGATTTTGATGAAGAAAACCAAAACTGTAACAGGATACTTTGGAAACAGGTTTACAGATGTCTAGTTTCATTTTATGACTACCTAAATACATCAACTGTGAGAAAGACCCTACTTTCAGATTTGTTACCTCATCCCTTTCGGACCAGTAAGATTATTCAGGAAACTGTTTCCAATTCCTGCTCAGACGTGGACCTGACTACTAAAGTTGTAGAAGTGGTGACACTGTACCAGTATTTGTGTGTGTGTGCGTGCGTGTGTGTGTGTGTGTGTGTGTGTGTGTGTGTACTGAAAGGCCAGGTTGGCCCTTCTCAACTGTGCATGATACCTAGCTTAGAGACTTATTTAATCCTCGTCAGAGTATAAACTTTCAGTTTGCCATCAGGGTTGGGAAAAATAAAAGTTCTATGAGGCTGGGGAAAGGATCTAGATTGCTTCTGTGTTTCATAATCACATAGTTACCAGTTATGGTGGCATATGCCTGTAATCCCAGCACTGGGAAGGCTGAAAACAGGAGGATCAGTTTGAGCTATGTAATGAGAGCCTGTGCCAAATATATTAAAAAAAAAAAAAAAAGTGACAGCATAAGCACATAACTAACCAAATCCGCTGCCCTTCCCTACCTGCCTTCCTCGTCACAGTTTATGGCATGTCTGGTGCTCTGAGGATTCAACAGTTTAAGATGCAGCTTGCCTGAGCCTGATACACCCTGGTAAGCTAACAGGCACGCCTTCATTACTTCCAGTTTCCTCTTTTGTGTCTGTACTTCTTCCCATTCTCTTGATACTTGTGGCTTTGTACCTAAAGATCTTTTTTACTGTCATTTTAGTAGGGTTTAATCCTGAAGGGAGAGAGGATCGATGTGTATTCAACCTGCCATAATCACCTGAAACCTTAACAATTTTTCACAACATTATGCTCATTCCTTCTGTTATTCTGTAAAGACAAGAGTTCAAATGGGGATTTTTGCTGGACTCAGAGATTTTGCTGGCGGCTGAGGTTTTGCATCTTTCAACCTGCTAGGGAGACAGAGTAACACCACTAAAGTTGTCTGACACAGGGCAGTTACACAGGCAACAGTAGCTATTTCTTCTCACCTCCCTCCCTCTTTTCAGCCTGAGGGCTACAACTCTTAATTCCGCCTAAATTCCAGTGGCATCTGCAGCTTGTTGCTGCTCTTCCACCCTGACTTGTTCCACTCCTTCTACCAGGTCTTCAACTGGCCGGCTCAGATTACTTGGCTATTTTATCTTCCGGTTTGTTTTTTCACTAATTAAATGTCCACACAAGGATATGTGAAGACAATCCCATAAATTACCACTATTCTGAAGAAACATTGAGATCATCAAATAGTTTTGTTAGCCATAATCTCTCTTTCCTCAAAAGAAGGGGAGATGTGTTAATTCCCATTGAGTAAAAATAAAATAATTCAGCCCCATCCTCAGACTGCAGCAGCTGCACAGACAGCACTGGCTGTTCTGTTTATCTTGATAGCTGTGGAAATATACCATCTCCTCCCCTACCCGCTCTTTTCAGCACAATCACCAGGCTCCACGTGCAGATGGGCTGAGTTAGACCCTCTGGAGCAGAGACGGCTGGTCTGGTGTTCTTCCTGCATACTCGCGCTGCACCCTTCTTCTGCTGCTGCTGCTTCAGATAACAGCTGCTACGGGAGACCTGAGAGATTCAGCTGTGGATCCCCTGGAGGCTTCCTAATACCCCAGCTCAACCAGCTGCATCTAAGCAGCGCCGCGGGTGGAAAGAACTGAAGTAGGAGGAAGTACATACTGTGCATCCCTTTAATCCTGAGGTACCACAGCAGCAGCAAAGGCAGGGTGAGACAGAACGCATCCTGAGTGTGTGAAAGGCAGCCACCAAGGGTTCTGCTGGGACAAGTGGAGTAAAAAGCCTAGGTCTAGGAAGGAAGCTTTTAATGGGAGTCCCTCTAGCCTTACTTCTTGTTCCAGAAGTTCAGGTTTTTGTTTTGTACTTTTCTTCTTCCCGGGCCATTCAATGAGTCAGACAGGAATAAGCACAATGGGAAATTATTTCAACTGTTGATCTCTTTACTAAACTCAGAGAAATTAAACACATCACCACCTAGGCTCGCCTGTGACTGTCCCGACTTCTGCACTGTAAATCTCGTATCTATGAACACTGCTGAGTCTCCCACAAACCAGGACCTCCAAAAGCCACTTTCTGTTCAGGGACCTGCTAAAGTTGGGCTGCATTCATATTCCACTCGGCACCTGCCTTATCTTCCAGGCTGCTCCTGCCACACAAATGCTTTTCAGCCTGTACCATGTGCAACCTAACAGACAAGGGCACTGAAAGGCCATTCAGCGCTGCCTCTCAGCAGAGAGGGACTATGTCACTCTGAGCTCTGTGAGCTTCTTTTCTGGAGTCCCTGTCAGAGCCCCAAGCCACCTAGCCCATATAGCAGAATCAAAATGATCATGGCAGAAACTGAGAACAAAGCTTGTCTTGGTGCCTTGAGAAATACTGAATCCCTCAATAACTTCAACATGCTGAACTCTGAGAAGGAGGCCAAAGAAAGCACAATTACAGCAGCAGCTGAAGACTGTGGGGTAAATGCTGTATGCCGGCTCCCAACTCTGCCTTCCTCTCCCCAGGCCCCAGATGTTAGGCCACCACATCACTGCTCATCAGCAGAAAGAGGAGGGAGGGAGGGAAGAGAAAGTCCAATCAGCCAGGCTTTCCACTTATGAGCAGGTGCCTATGGAAGTTGTTCAAACTATTGGCTCAGGAGGTTCTGCAGCGGAGAGAGACTGGGAGCTGGGGATTGTGCCACAATCTGTTGATTTTAATCACTTTCTCTCTCCTACTTCTCAAACAGGATGAACTGTCCAGTTTGTAGTTTAACTGGAAGGTTATATAAATTATAAACCAAAAAATATTACTAGCTGAACCACACCAGATCTTATCTTTTAAAACAATCCTTTATAAACACTAGAGGCAACTAGTAATGCTAGGAACCTATAAGGTAAATATAATGATGATTATACACTATGTTCAAAATTTTTATAACCTAAATTAAAAGTATCAGAAAGAGCAACTCAGTTTTGTTTTATACTTTTGTTTGTTTGTTTGTTTTTGTTTTTGTTTTATACTTTTGTTTTCCCAAAGGCTTAGTTTCCTCCTCTACAAAGGGGAAAATAATGATACCTCACTTGGGGAAATTTTGTGGAACTAGGCACATATTAAATGCTTGGTAAACGGGATATAGACTTTTACAACTACTTAGAACACTGAAAGAATATATTCAAAGTAACTTCTTTAGCATTTTTATTAGGCAACTACTATATGCTGAATACTGATGGGCACGAGGTAAGGCAACAAGTGTTAATGCATCAGTTCTTGAACAATCCATTGTTTTGATAGACAGGTAATTATAATACAAATTAATAAATGTTACATAAATTCTACATAAATAGCATGGCAGCAGATGGGAGTGACACTTTAAAGCAGACAGAAAGAACAGGAAAGACTTCCCAGCCTGACTGCTGAGTACTGAAAGATGAGGTTAGGGGGTGGTGGGCAGAAGCAGGGAAAGTGGGCAGGGCAGAAGGGCAGCAGGTGCAAACTCTAGGAGGTGACACCTTGAGAGCCACGAGGAATGGGCAGGGCAGTAGAGCTGGCCTCTAGGCTGAACTGGAGTGATGAAGTGGAAGTGGAAAATCAGGGTATGCATGTGAAGACAAGGACTGAAGAAGGCTAGAGAGAGACAACAGGGTGAAAAGAAGTTCAGCTGGGCCTGGTGGCTCAGGCCTGTAACGCCAGCACTGTGCGAGGCTGAGGTAGGAGGGCTGAAAAGTTCAAGCCCTGGCTTGGCCACTTAACAAACATGTCTTAAAATAACAAAACCTTAAATTTGGGTTGAGAGTGTCACTTGCTAAGAAGGCCCTGGATTGAGTCTTCAATATCAACCCTTTCCTTCTTTCTTTTCTTTTCTTCTTTTATGTATGTGGTTATTACAGGGTCTCACTACACAGCTTGGACTCATAGTGATCCTCCTGTTTTCAGCCTCCCCAGTGTCAGAATTACAGGTGTGTGCCACTACACCCAGACTCTGCCTGGCTCAATCCACCCTAGGGACAGGGCTGGCACAGCATGTGATGCCAGGGATCCAACCACAGTCCCTGAACTTGCCTAAGCCTGCTTAAGCAGGTGCTTTAGTGCACTGAGCTATCTTGCTAGCCCCAACATCAACACTTTCAAAAAAAAAAAAAAAAGAAGGAAAGGAGAGATTTATTTTGTTTACCACTAAGCAGAAATGATCTGAACAAGTTTAAATGCTAAGGCGGGGGCTGGAGGATTTAGCAAAGAGGCAGAGGTTGCAGCTTCCTGCTGGTGGAAGGGAGAAGTGCATTCTGCTTTAAGGGTACCTATTCCCACTTAAAGAGGTGCCGCTGGGAGCCCCCACATACCTGCTCAAGTGTTGAGGGGTCAAGATCAGTAATTTTTAACCTTGGTTCTGTATTAGAATCATCTGGGGAAATTTAGAAATATTGAAATGAGAAAGGGTCTTATGCGTAGCGTAGGGCGGAAGCCATTAGTCTAAATCATAGCAAACACCCACAGTTATACAGAAAAACAATTTCAAAGCAAGGGCTTAGAACTTTGGGTTTAATGATCCTTTGGACTGCAGGCCCACTTTTTCACTATAGCTTCACATAGCTTTTGATTCTATTATCAGCTACATCTATCATTCATCCTGTATTTGAATTACACAAGTCACTCTGCAAAGTATTTCTGGCCTGAATAGTGGGGTTTCTGCTCTTGGGCATGCCTTCATCTCCACCTCCCTCGACTTTTGCCACAAAGCTTAAATCACACACACACTATCTATGATGCTCCACGAGTACAGAAGCAAACAAGCAGCACTTCTTCCTCATCAGAGTTCACCTGCACTCTAGCCTAGCACCTGTCACATTTTTTAAGAGTTAAGTGTTCACTCTCTGGCCTCCCCTCCCTGCAAGCAGACTGTTCACTGTCTGCTTCCCTTTCCAGAGCACCTAGTGGCATGCACACCACGACGCCCTGAATACACTCAAATGTTTGCCAAATGAATGAACCACTGTGAATAAACAGAAGGTAATTATTAGAACTGCATTTAAGAATATAACAATGTTTAAATATGGTTAAAATTCATCAAAGCAAATAATATTTATGTGAAATTATCTCTTAGAAGAGTGTAATTTCAAAAGAACAAAAGAGAAATAATTTCCCTAGCGATACAGAGTAGGAAACTAAATGCTTTCAGCTTAGTGCATGTAAACCTCAATTAGGCATTTTTTCCCCAAATATCCTTTTGTTATCCTTATCCCAGGCATACACTGCTGGGTAAGACCACAGTGGACAACTATAGAACAAGGCAGCTGAATTTGATGAGCATAGCAAAGAGAGGGAAAATCACCAGCAACGTCTCTAAGTGACAACCGTCAGCAGATTGCAGAACTGCTTATAAATACAAGGGAATTAAATAACCATGGTGTGATGGCAAAGTTGCTCAAATATTATCACAGAGGAGAAATAAAAATAACTTTCCAGAAGGAGGATATTACTGAAATCTAGCTTTCTCTCATGGGAGTATCAGTAATAGGAGAGTGGCCCAGAAATAACAAACAAAACAATATTAAAGAAGAAATAGTTTTAAAAATTGAAACTACTCTGATTATTGATATGAAAAGGTATACCGCCTACTTCCATGGGTGTCATCAGCATCTACTTTTGAAAAAGTTACTCCCACTCTGCAAACTCTGCTTCTAACACACTCTAATTCTACTGGCAGAATTAGGGCTCTCGCAAACACTCTGGGAAAAATGGAAAGGGAGGAGATAAAATTATTTATGTAATCAGAGAAGTACAAAGAGCAGAATGTAAAATGGCTTGAGAGGTATATTACTAGGAGTAATGGGAAGAAATTAAGAAAGTGGTGAAATTAGGTTACATATCAACCATTCTCAGCATGATTTTACTGCAGTATGAAAAGCATTTTCTGGAATAATAATGCTAATTTTAAATGTCCTCTTAATAAAATGTTCAGGTTGCTATAGCCTATTAAGCAGCAATTAAAGCTTGTGGGCTCTGCCACCTTTCCAGGTCTGCCTCAGTGCAGTTATCATGGTGAATGAAGCCTGGGAATCCTGGGCACTTGGAGGTTACACCTGCCAGGTAAAAGACGTGCAGCCCATCATTCAAGTCATTTAAAATTGAACTCAACACTACAGAAAATGCAATGGAACCGAGCAGGGTGAACCAGAGAACCTAATGTAGCATTTTTTAAAAAATCACATTCATTAGTGCAAAGGGACATTTGGAGGACACTGTTTAAGTATGGGGCTCCTTTCACAGTAGTGAGTGTTAGCTGTCCTTGATCTTTCCAGTTGACCCTACACGTAGGAGCTCCATTGAAAAATTACGAAAAGCACTGAGCTGATAGGGAATGGTTTAAATCTTCAGCACACAAAATGATTTCCTTTGCTTCCTTCTTTGGTTCAGTGGATGATGATGTCATCATGCATCTGCGATTTGTTATTTTTATATGGACACAAAAACAGACAGAAAATACATTAAAGTGATGTGTAATTTTCCATGAAAATGCTTTCAGACTAACAAGAGTTGTGCTTTATGATTAAGTGGAAATTGGTTATTTGCTTTAAATATTTATGATAAAGTATTTAGAATTAACATTTAGGCAATTCAATACACAAGATAAAAAAAAACCTAACACACGCATTGCTTGGCCTTGGTTGCTAATGTGACATGGCACGTTAAGCTGTGGAATCCATGCAGTAAATCACATCCCCAAGTAGTAGTCAAATGGTTGTGTGCCTAGTTCTGCTTCCATACCCAGGCACCCTAGAGTAAGTCATGTGCCTTATTTGCTTCCAGTTAATCCAACAAGAAACAATGAAAACTACATATACACTGGAGAAAACCTAGCCAAATAGGCTGATGAATAAAGCAATGTTCTGTCCAAATTATTCAGCAAGTTTTGTGTGAGTGAGTCAAATTTTAGCATGTTGTAAACCTGTGACAACAAAGATTCCAAAGCTCCTGGGGGAGACTGTCAAGTAACCTGGTCTTCAAAGGTATTTTCAGGCCTGGCCAAACTCAAGCATCTATAAAATTCAGGTTGATAATATTTCTTAATCATGGCCAAATTTTAAAAGTGATTAATATTTGTTGAATATTTAGGGTATTCCAGGCACTATTCTAAATAGTTTACCTATTTTATATCTCATAAAATGCTCCTAACTTACACTGAGTTTACAGATGAACAATAGACATATAGTGTTTAACGAACTTGTTCAAACTCACAGACTTGGAAGTGCACAACTATGTTTTGAGGCTGGCCAAATACAAAGACTGTATTTCAAAACATCAGAATATTGGAACTGCTTGGCTGGTATAGAGCAGCCAGACCTGGTGAATCACAGATTGATTTCTTTTTTTTCTCTTTTTTGAGATATATGTTGTCCAGGCTGCCCTCAAACTTGAGTGCTCAGGAAATTCGCCTCCCTCAGCCTCCTGAGTAGCTGATGTTAGAGGTTCCTGACACCACACCTGGTGGTCCTATCTCCACTTTTAAACTTAAAATTGTATTTTACTATTAGTCATTGCCTATAGAGCTGGAGTTACTCTGCAGTGCCATGAGAACTGAATTAAAACAACAAACATGTAACCATGCCACACATACTAGCAAGAGTAACAAGCTATTTAAAATTGAGGTTATAATCCCTCAAAGCTGAGCCAAGCCTTTTTCTATGTGGTTCATAATAAAGTTTGATGATAAAGTGCAGAAAAATAAATTGTGTTTAAAAAGAGAAGGAGGGGTTGAAGATTAGCTCAATAGTAAAAAGCTTGCTAGTATGTACAAGGTCTCGAGTTAACTTCTTCACACTGCTAAAAAAATAAGTAAAAATGCAAAGAAAAATTGCTCACAATAGACAATGACTGATTTTCAGAAGCAACATAAAGCAAGTTTTCATTTCCATGTTAACTGGACAGTTCTCACTTAAAAGCAAGTAAGTGCTTAAGTTATCTGGTTCTCTAGTACTTCAGGGTAAACATATGCAAGCCTCATTTTTTCAGAATTAAAAGAATAGTATGACATGCTCCACAACTGGCTAGGTTTACTTTATTAAAATGCAGAGAGTTTATAAGAGAAAATTTTAATGCTCATTGAACCAGCTTTCCAGTTGTCTAGAAAATGAGGTCATAGGGTTTTGTTTGTTTGTTTTGTTTTGTTTTTTTGTGTAGGACGGGGTTCGAACTCACAACCTTGCACTTGCCAGGCAGGCACTTGTGCCACAGAACTATCTCCCCTGCCCTGGGTCACAGTTTTAACCTGCAAAATGAGTAGCCCTTACACCATGGCCTGAGCGTCTCCATACAATGACATTGTTCTGCAGCTCCCTCCAAGCTTCCTTCTAAGGGAAACTTCTTCCTGTCTACAGATTAATTCTGACAGCTATCTAAGCACCAAGAAACCATTTCTTTTCCCCAGCACTGTGGATGCCAGTTAGCTGACACCAGAAACAGGTTCTGAAACAGAAAGCCGTCCCCAAAGCATATAAAACAAAGCCTATTTATCTAGGCTTACATTTTATCTACAGTGCAGAAACAAAGAGCAATGTAAAACAGAAACCTGTCTTGCCCTTAACAAAAGAGAATTACTGGCTTGTTAACAGTAAAAGACATATTTATAATTATCTACAATTTTGTAAATGGTTACATTCCTTAATTTCTGTGTAAAAAAAATTTTTTTTTACATTCTGTAATGATGTAAAGCTTAGAATATCAACAATCAATGGGAAATACAGGTTCCATGTTGTTTAAGGCATTTGATTTTCAGATAGTGATGTTAAGCTCAAGTGCCTATGTTATAGGGAATAATGTCATTAAGCTTCTCTTCTGGAGGGTCAACAACTTAAATTTGCAGACCAAAATATTAGAGAAAAAGAAGGGCTACAAGGATAGCCAATATTTTGGTCCTAGCCCTTCAAGGTCAGTGAGGACTCAGGACATAAGAGAATCTGTACTGCTATAGCCTATAATTCAGTGGTGCCCCACATTCCTGTTCAAGGAGATTATGAAGCCACAGAGGAAAGTGATCAATGATGTATAGTGCGCCTAAGGAGAGTCACCTACAGAGAAAACATTCTCTCAGGCTTTCACAGAGAGCAAATTGGTCAAGCGATGGCTGTGACTCATCCAGATGGCTGACACTGACAAAAGATCTAATCCCCGGGTCCACAAAGACAGATAGATGGATGGATGGATGGATGGATGGATGGATGGATGGATAGATAGATAGATCTACAAACTGCTGTACATGGTTTCTGACTGATCCTGTCAGATACAAAAGTTACATTTTTTGATAGATAGGTCTTGCTTTATCTTGGTCTTAATCATCCAGCAGAAAAGTCTAACCACAAGGTATAAAAAGGAAACCCATATTAATATGCTGAGCTGCAAAAGGCTCAAGTTAATGGCCTCTGATATTGCCAGTTGTACTGATAACCCACTAC
>PVKN010027473.1:0-13511 GCA_004027915.1 Capromys pilorides | reverse complement strand
TAAGGAAACTGAGCCTTGGGGAAGTTTAGTTAATAGTTCACATCTATCACCAAGCTCCCAATGCTGAACGAAGGAGTAACAAAGCACATAAAACTAAGCCACAGCAGACCAGATCAAGACTTGAGTCATGAGCAGTCTTTATCCATTTAGACCAGGATGCCTAACTCAGGTGTAGGCAAAGATCATCTCTACTTATTCATCTTCCAGAAACAGAACAAAACGAAACGCAGCTTTCAGCCTCTTCCCCAAATCTGAACTCTCGCCTGGTGTTGCCGCCTTAAATAATGCCGTCTCAGTGCAGTAGCATTATGAGAAAGTTACTCATAATCTACAGGATTAGAGGAAAGCTGAGTTCCTAAGTCTGCTAGTTTCTCTGTGAAAATTGATACCAGGAACATTCAAAGCCAAAAGAGACCAGGTAGCTTACTCAAAATAATCAAGGCCCCAGTGCAGTGATGTGGCAACAATTAGGGTAAGATTTCTTTGGGGGAAACACCATTCAGTGTATTTCAGACAAATGTCCAAATTGTTATGGCCATTTTTTTTCCCTGCACAATGTCCCCTCCTCCCGATTTCTATAAATGAGAGCCATCCAATTTGACTTCAGAGTTTGCACTGGGGACAAGTTTGATTCTGGATTAAATTTTACCATGGAAAAGGGGCGCTGGTGCAGATGCTGGTGGAGCTCAGGGGCAGGGGACACAGAGAGAGGCTTTTGTCCAGTGTCTGCTTTGGAGCGGTTTTCATGCGAATATCGGCTGCTTTATTGCCTTGGCTCAGGTGACCTCATCTACCAGAATGAAGTCATCCATCCCGCCAGGGAAGACAAACCTTCGCTCCAGAGAATCAATCAGCCCATCAAGGGCCCTCCTTACCCCCTTATCTGCAGCCGGTGAGCCAGTGAGCAGTTAAAAATCTGACAGAGCCCACAAAGCCCCCCTATCCCACACGTTCCACTAAATCAAAAAGGAGCCAAAGACTCAGGGATCACCAAGGTTGCTGGATGAGCACAGCTTGACATCATTTCTGACTTGAGGGATTGTTTGGAAACAAGGTATTTCTGAGAACAAAAACCATGGCATTCCAGCGAACTTCGAAGCTTTCTCCTTCTTGTTATTAAACTATTAACTCCTGCCAGATAGCAATGCCAGCCACATAATTGCATGCCGGGCCTTTTCATCCCAAGCTATTGCACAACCCATAAACAGTCCAATTAGGAAACCAATTAAAATGAGAAAGAGGCTTCCTGAATTCTTCAGCAGTTGAAGCTGCTGCGCTGCCTTTTCGTTGTCAAACCAGTGAAAGGTTTTTATTGCTGCTGCCGAGGAGGTGAAAGAATTAAGGGGAGCAGCGCTGCTGCCTGAGGGGCCCAGGCAAGCAGGGTGGCAGCAAGGGTGGCTCTCCTGTCTGGGAGCCCTGGGTGAGGTCCGAGAAGCCCCAGAAGATACAAAATGGGACTTCCAAGAGGGAAAAACTTCAGCTTGCTTATTAGAACCAAGACAAAAATTTCAAATACTAACTTAGAATTCTTAAACTTTTGTTTTGAACTGTTTGGAAGGTTATGGCAAATGTGAAAGTTTTCAGAAAGCAAATCCTCTCCCTGGAAATGCCCTCCCATCACTGCATCCTTCCACCAGGGGCTTGCAGCATCTGCGTTCCACCGAGGAGGAAGCTGACCTTGGCCAAGGTCATATGTGCATCTTCATCCCTCTGTTGGGCTATTGGTGGACTACATGCTTACAGCTGGTCCCTGAGGAGCTAAAGAGCATACACTGTGGAGTCCTGCCCTCACCAAACACACAGCTCAGAGGATCACGCAGTTGCTTTTCCCTTGGCTCTCACAGCACCCCAGCTTCAAACTTAACCTAAGGTGGAAATGTGCATGCTTGTGTGCGTATATGCATGTGTGAGTGTTCATGCAGGTACCCCTGTGTTCATGCATATATTTGGGTGTGCATGTGCGGGGGTGGGGGTGGTATACAGTTCATTCGTTGAGTGTTTCCTGCTCCCCAGCAACTCAAAGCCTCTGTGTAGGGCTGCTCTATAGGGCTGACTTTGTTGCTTCCTGTTTATCTAAATAGAAAAACAAAAGTCAGCTGGGCTTTCTCAAGTGGGGTCTCCAAAATGGCAAATATCCAAATTCTAGAAATGCTCCACTGAGCTCTGTCATGGCACTACTGTGTCCTCTCTTCTCTCTAGAAGATTCTTCCACGTCTTCCTTCTTCTTTGAGTTCTGAGTTCCTTGATGGCAGACAAGGAGGTCCTCGGCTGCCCCGCAGGCTGGCATAGCTTAGACCCACTGCAAGGCAAACACATCTGCATTGCATTTCTGCCTCTTCATGGCACGGGGTCACTTGTTTGAACCCGTAACTTTCTATTCCGTGTTCCGTACATTTGAAATAGGAGTGGGTTTCTTTCCCGGACCAGAATTCCAGTGCCCACAGGAGGATCATTTTGTAAACAAATTGGGTCTCATCTCAGTTCCCTCAGGTAAGTCACAAGCAACCTGCTAGTCCAGTTTCCTCATCTGCAATCACCAGTGATAATGCAGGTCAAGGATCCCTTATCCAGAATGCTTGGGACAGAAAATGTCTTGAATTTACAGTTGCTTCAGACTTTGAAACATTTGCTATATCTGAGAATTTATAAACATAAGATTTGTTTGTGCTTTATGTACATGTTAGATACAGACAGAAGCTGATTTTATATAATATTTTTAATATACCCACATTTTTACTACAACTTATGTTTAGGTGAAATTTCCCACTCGTGGTACCCTCTGAAAGTGGCACATCTTGGAGCAGTTGGATTAGGGCTGTTCAAGCTGTAGTGCCTGAGCCACAGGTGGATAGAAGACGGAATGAGTTAGAGTACAATCTGCTTAGTACCAGGCCTGGTGGGTGTGTGGCTGGTGTGGCCAGGGCAGGCTGTGGCGCTGCTGTGCCGTGGCATCTGCTCAAGCTGGCTGCTTCCTCCTGGAGAGGAAGGCTGAGTGCATGAGCCTTGCCCCTTCCTAGGATGCTGACTCCAATACCAGTTGGAAGCACCCTGGAAGGCCAGAGATGCCCTGCTGGAGCGACCACTGCTGGAGCGTCTGGTATGCTGTCAGTGCTGTGCTTTGTGCTTTCCAGCTTTCCGTGTCGCTGGGTAACATGGTCAGCCCTGGCTTAAATCCGTGTTGGCTGGGGATCTACATGATCTCAAGGCAGGCGTGGCAGAGTAGATAGAACATGAATAATCATGGTGAATTTCAGCCCTGTACCTTATAAGCTATGTAACTTTGAATTGTTCAAACTCTATTATTTGTACTTTTTAGATACACGTAATGATTACATTCATCACAGACCATTTGTATCTGTATATGGTAGGACTTATTTTTAACCATTCCCTTCCCCTCCCTTTAACCACTCCTTTCCTCCCCATTTATAAAACTTCATTTGCCTTTTTCTCTTTTCTTGTTTTTTTTTTTAACTTTTCTTCTTTCCTTTCCTCCTTTCCCTCTCCTTTGTTCCCTCCTCCATGTGAACATTTTCTTCCTATTTCACAATACCTAGTACACATTTTGGTCCTTTACCATACTTTCAGTTTCTCATAGGAGAGAAACAATGTGGTTTACCCATGTGCGTTCAGTGCATTTCACTTAAGAGTACAGATTCAGGGTGCACCCATTTACTGAAATGTCTCAAGCTTATCCTTCTGTGTGGCAGAAGAGTACTCCATGACATAGAAGAGCCCCACGTCATCTTTATCCACTCATCAGTTGATGGGCACGTGGGTTGTTTCCAAGATTTGACTATTACAAATTGTGCTACTATAAACATAGAGGTGCATATATTGCTTCCGGGAAGATACCCAGAAGGGGAATAGCTGGGTCAAGTGGGGCTTCCAATCTCAGTTTTTTTTGAGGAATCTCCACACTGATTTCCACAGTGGTTGCACCAATCTATGCTCCCACCAACAGTACAGAAGCGTTCTTTTTTCTCCACAGCTCCTCCAACATTTGTTATTGGTTTACTTCATGATAATAGCCATTCTTTCTGGGGTGAGATGAAATCTCAGCCAAACTCATTTGTTTATCTATAAGATAGAGATAAGATGACTTTGCTAAAGGATGTCTTTATAACTAATATTTATGAAGTGCCTATGTCCACTGTGCATAAATCTACAGTAGGATTATGATAAATCCCACTGTTGTGATGATTTGATGTTAGAAAGCTCTTTCTTCTATTGATCTAAAACCTACATTTTCTACTTGCTAGAACCAAGCAAAGCCTTGAATTGGGAAAGTCCAGAGCTTGATGCAAGGTATGATTCAGCGTGTCCCCCAAAGTTCCTCCCTCAGGAACTTACTCTCCAACATAACTGGGCTTAAAAATGGGATGGTTAAGACATTATTAGGTCATGAGGGCTCTGTCCCCACTAACACATTAAAGCTGCTATCGCTGAAACGGGTTTGCTACTTCAGGAATGGGTTTCGCAAAAATGGTGAGTTCAGACCTTTCCTTACCTTGACTGTGCCCCCTCTCCCACCATGGGACTCCTTCCTCTGCTGTGCTACTGCATGGCAAGGGGGCACTCATCAGCTGCAGCCTCTTGACATTAGACTACCCAACCTCTAGAACTGTGATCCACAGAATGATCTACTATTTATAAAGAGTAGCCTGTGGAATTCTGTCACAGCAACACTAAAGTATCTAAGAGAGCACTCGTTACCAGCTCAGCCATCCTGGCCATGCTGTTGGGAAGTTACTTTGATTCTCTGAGTCCTATTTCCTGTTATATAAAGTGGACACAGTTGCCTCAGTGCAGAAATTCATCTTGCTCCTAGGAGTGCCAAATCTCCTTCGGGTCAGAAACACACTCACTCGTGCCTTGTACATAATGCAGAACTCCAGTGTGTCAAACCCTGGGACACCAGCAGGAGACCCAAATGCTTTAGAACAATCCTCACAAAGCCAGGACAGTCTTTTCACAGCACGACCTGTTAAGGTCTGACCTCAGCTCACATTGTTTGCTGTGGGCTGCTCCCACCTTCCTCTCCGGCTTCAGCGGCTGTCCTCAGCACTCAACACTTCACTCTCATTCATTTGTGTTTGTTCATGTTACCACATTCTCTTAGGAACAGTGATTCTCAACTGGGGTGTGAGGATGACTTTGCCCTGCAGGGGACATTTGGCAAGGTCTGGGGTTTGTCCCTTTACAACATGTGACACTCCATGGCTCCATGTGTTAGCTTCCTGTTGATGTGAAAAATACCTGAAGGCATCAACTTTATTAGTTTGGCTTAAATTCCATAGGCTTTTGGGCCCGTTGCTGGTCAACTCTACTATGGGCCTAAGCTGAGGCAGGAGATCATGGGGCAGGAGCATGTGGAGAGGAGGCTGCTCCCCAGTGGCAGCTAGAAATCAGAAATAACAGCCTAAGAGGTCACTAGGGACATGATGAGGTCCCCACAGCCACACCACATGACCTACTTCCTTCAATAAGCCTCATCTCCTAAATGCCCATCATGGACTGGCAAGATAGTTCAGCAGTCTAAAGCGCTTGCTTAGGCAAGCTTAGGCAACTGCAGGGACGTGGTTCAATCCCTGGCATCTCATGCTACAACTGCCCCACCCCCAGGGCAGGCTGAGCCTGCCATAATATCAAACAAAACAAAATGTGCATCACCTCTCAGTAATATCATCAAACTATTATCCCATCAGAAGACAAACCCACAAATGAGGTTAGAGCCTTCATAAGTCAATCATCTTCCAAAAGCCCTGCCCCAAAAGACTGCTGCATTGGAAACTGACCCTTTATCAGGAGGCTTTAGGGACATTTTACCCAAGCCATAACACTCCTCTCTGTTACCTGAAGTGATAGATGCTTGTTCATTACCACATCCTTGATACCTAGGTCAGCACTTGGCTATGTGTACAGCTCAGGAATGGCTTTCTGAATCAGTGAGAGATTCACAAATTCATTCCCATCCTAAAAGACGACCTGAGAAAGAGACTCTGAACAAAGGATGTTGTAGGTTTGGGCCAAGATGTTGACGTCATCAGTGGTGTCATTCAGTGCCTCTGTCTCCACCACTGGTTGAACCTAAACAAACGTAAGAATCCTGCAAACCCCACGGTCACCTCCCCTGAACCTACCCCATTCTGCTTCCCCATGGCAGTGTATCCCAAGTGTAAGCTCCTCCTCATCCAAAATGAAAATTTTCTGCTAGCTAGGCCCTCATGGTCAATTGATCTACATAGAGCCCATTTCTTTGTGCCCTGAAACTTACCCTGTGAGAACTGCTTTCTAAGGCACATTTTCAAATCTCAGCCACTTACCTCAGACTATCTCAGTTGTGGACATATCTTGATTGCACTCCTCTGATTTAGGTAATATTGTCTTTTACTCGAATCATTTTTTTTCAACCTGAAAACATTTATTTCTAAATAGAGTCCCATCAATCTCAGATAGACATATACATGGGTAGATATATGATAGCTATTGTTGGATTGATTCCTTTGGGGGAATTCTAGGGAACTGCTTTAATATTTCGAAAACTGGTGAATTGAGCATTTATCCTGCTCTTCCTATATCACTTGTACCTCCAAGTATGAGGATAGCTGATAATGGGAATTCTTGTCTTTCTGGAAATATCCCGGCTAATCAATGAATTGTTGGAATTAGACCATCACTAATTGTACCTCTAATGAACAAGTGGGTGCAGAGAATGATCATCAATGGCTATTAATGCCACAGGAAACAACAGACATTACACACCTCTCCAAGAAGAACACAGCACTATCTATAAATTAACCCAGCAAAAACATTAAATCAGCCTCTAGATATGACTACAAATGTACATGATACCTAAAGAAAGAGAGGAATTGTAAGACCAGAGGATGCAAACAACATCCTGAAGTATATTGACCCCAGCACAGCATGCAGTACCAGGGATCAAATTCAGGGCCTTGTGTTTGCCAGGTAGGCACTTAGGCCACCAAGCTATCTCCCTAGCCTAACTGTCAAATTTTAAAACATGATAATAGCATCAAGCTTAGATTTCCTAAAGTCCTTATTTTATAGAAATCCATCAGTATACATCAAAATTATAACATGATGTCCTCCATGTACCCCACAGTACTGTAAGGAGCAGGCAGGCAATAATTAGGGTAGACGAGACAGAGGCCGAGTGTCCAGGGCTAGTGATGCTGAGTCCTCAGATTCATGCTATTAGTCTTTCTCTCTCTTTTTTAAAATATGCTTCAAATGTTCTATTAGAAAAAGCGTTTTGGTAAAATTTTTAAATATTGTTAAAATAGTGTAATAGAGGGATGAGCTGAGTTGGCAATATAGAGACAGAGGTCTTGGCAGTGAAATTCCAACTGAAGCAATAAAAAGGTGGCAGCCATGAGAAGACATGGGGGAGGAACATCCCAGGCAAGGAAACGGCAAGCGCCAAGTCACCAAGATGACTCGTCGCCGTCGGGAATAACCTTGTAAAGCCGTGTAAAATGCCACTTACACATTTTCTCAATTATATGAGCAGCCAGGAGAAGATGCCTAATTAGCAACTGAAAATATAGCTGCTTTGAAAGCGATGCTAATTTTCAATTGGATTCTTCCCTGGAAGTGGAGATGGGTGCGCAAACCTTATGCTTTGGATTAAAATTTCAAGTGTTTGTAAGATTTTGATTAAAATTACTTTAATTAAAAAAATGTTAATTGCCTTATTGTCTTCACCACTTGCCGTCTGATTCCACCACTGGGATCAATCCCAGCACCTGCTGGAGTTCCACAAGCTGCCAGTTCAAACAGCCACATGTCAGTAAATAAAAGGAAAATAAAGTTTTTGTATTTGTGAAATACTGCACCAATGCATGTAGTGTAAAATAGCCCAGTGTGGTCCCAGCTGAATAGTAAGAGGGTGATTTATTCCTGAGGTTCTGTTTCCATTTTTGCTGTTTATGATAGCATATCAACTGAGCTTTTTGATTGAATTACCACCTTGTATTCAGGCTGGGACCATGCATTATTACATATGTAAGTATAAATGTTGATGCAAATGAGTTTTCCTAATGAAATGAGAGGCAGTTTATTTTCCCTTGCATAATGGGTGGTTCTGAGGACCAGATTTATTTTCTCAAAGTAAGTACATGCTTATTTTTCAATTTGTCATCCATTCTTAGCATGAGCACCCCAATAATTCAGATCTGCAAATCTTTGAGCTTTCACATTTTAATGCAGATTTTTTTCATTTTTAAACTGAAATCAATTTCAATGTGATTTATCACCAGAGAATTACCTTATGTAAAATGCTTAAGTGAATGAAGTAATAACTTTAGGCCTATTGGTTAGAGAGCAATTTTCTGTTTCTCAGTTCTAAATAAATGGTAAGTTCCCAGGTCACGTTTTCATTTTATTCATTACACTGTGTGCTTTAGTTATTACTGAGTTTTGGAATGTCTAGAAGCTTCAAATGAGCTGAATTACTTTTAAATATTACTGCATTTCATTGTATACAATTTGAGCTACTTTGCTGGGTGTTACTTAGTATTCTATTATCCTTGACTTAAACCAGCTGGCCAAGTCTGGAGTTTATTTCACTCTTCATAAATTAGGGTACTAACACTGAGCCCTAGGCTCTCTCTTTGCATATGAAATCAAGGGCAGCCTCCTTGCTTTGAAATCCGCAGAGGATTTGTTTAGTAAACAGTTGGCCAGTGATTGCAATGGGAGAATCAAGTTGACAGAAGAGCAGTGGGGAGCAATTCTCGCCCACTTCTGAGAGGAGAAAAAGCCCCTATGTAAACAGAGCCCCCTGGTGAAATTTGCCAGCCAGCTTTTTTAGAGGAATTGTCAGTGTGAAGATGAATTGGCCCAGAGTCTTGTAAGACTCAGTGTGAGTTTAGGAACAATAGCCACTTTCTTTCCACCAGCCAAAAAGAAAAGAAAAAAGAGAAAAAGAAAAGATCGCCTAATAATAGTAACAGCAGTCCTGTTTACCTATTATGCTAATACAACATATAATAAATAAATATAGAAATACAATGTTATGGCTGTGTCTAACCCCCACCACCACCACCACCCAGGGCTCATGTGGTCATAAGTGGAGCTTTTCAGGTGGATTGAAGTTGTGGGTTTGCTGGGATTAAGTGTGTGATGCTGGAATTAAGAATGCGATGAAGGATTTAAAAGTGTTATGTTGGATTAAGGGTATGTGATTGCTCAATTAGTCCACTGATGAGTGTGGCCCTCACTGAGGGTGTCATCACCTGAAACATCAGGCAACCTAGAAGAGATAAGAGGGAGGAGCAGGATGGCTTTGCCCCTTTATTGCTGTGTTGCTGCTTGCTGCCTTGCTGCCTTCAGCCTGTCATGAGCTGTTTCTCCTCTCAGTGCCTCTCTGCTGACTATGAATGGAAACCTCCGCAAGCTGTGAGCTATAAGAAACCTTTCCTACCTAAATTGTGGGCGTCATATTTTGACTCAGCAAAAGTAACTAAGATGTATAGATTGCATTAACATATATAATGGAACAGGGAGACTTGCTATGACTTGGGTGTAGCTGGGCTGTGTTTCCCAAAAAGCCATGTGCTGAGAGCCTGGTTTCCCATGTAACAGCACTGAGAGGCAGTGGAAATTTCAGGAGACAGAGTCTACTGGGAGATAATTAGGTAACGAGAGTTCTACCCTTGGAAGAGATTAATATAGTTCTCAAAGGATGGGATTAGTTCTCCTGATAGTGGGATTTTAAAAAATTATTTATTTATTTGGTATAGGGTCTCACTACCCAGCTTGGACTCATAGTGATCCTCCTGTCTCGCCTCCCTAGTGCTGGTGTTACAGGTGTGCACCACCATGCCTGGTTTCAGTGGCCAGCTCTGTGTGGGGTCTGCACAGCATCTGGTACTGGGGATTGAACCCTGGTCCTTGTGCTTGCAAGGCAGGTGGCTTAGACCTCCCTAGCCCAATAGTGGGATGTTACAACACGAGGGCACCCCAGGTGTTTGGCCCCTTCTCCACACAGCTGATTCCCTTTTACCTTCTCTGTCTTATTGTGATGCATGCAGGACACCCCAACATGCCAGTTTCAGGCGGATTGAACCCTTTATTATTAGAATCATGAGTCCAGAAACCTCTTTATACAATAACCAGCCTCAGATATTTTGTAATAGCCATACAAAATGAACTGTTTAATATCGTAGCTTAAATAATAATATTTATTGGTTTGTTTAATATATTTAGCACATGATCTACAGGGTCTCACTATGAAGATCAGCCTTGTACTGATTCTCCTGCTTTCAGCCTCCCAAGCGCTGGGATTATAAGTATGTGCCACTATGTCCAGTCTCAGTTACAGTCTTAGAGTGCCCCTGGGGGGCAGAGCTGGCTCGGCAGCCAGGGATCAAACCCTGGTCCCTGTGTCTGCCTAAGCAGGTGTTTTAGTCTGCTGAGCTACCTGGCCAGCCCAAAAAGAATAATAATATTCATTTATCAAGCGCTATATGCAGAGCAAACATCTGATATCTCATTTAATCTCCACAACAACTTCTAAGGTAATACCACTGTAGTTTCCACTAAGTAAGAGAAGTTAAGTAATTAGGCCAGAGCCACCTTGCTCACAGGCAAAGGACTAGCGACGGAAAGCGACAGTCTGTCCCGAAAGCATTTTACTTCGCGAACATCCTACTTCAGTGAGATTTCTGCCTGTACAGGAAGGCTTCTGTGTCCAGCATTTGTTAAAATCCCCAAGACTTTCTTTCTGTAAAAGGGAAAAGATTCTGACACATGTAGTTAAATTCTAACTCTATCATCATTTGAGCGCATGTACAGGTTGCTTAACCTCTGCCTACCTCAGTTTCCCAATTTGCAATAGGGAACTGATTATGATAATCTTGTTACTGTGAAGAATGAATGAACTGAATGCACAGCCAGGGGGTCAGCGCCTACAGGGGATAGATATCCTTCAACTAAAATCTTACACCAGGTTTACTCAGGTGGGAGACACCCCCAGGAGCTGTTTTAAAGGGGTTTATCAATTTGCATTTCTAATTACTCTCTAACTACCTGCCTGGCCAGTCCTCAGAGGACTTGCTTGGTGATTGATGTGATACCACTTAGAAATCTGAGTTCCTCAGAAGAAAGGTTTTGTATACAATCCAGCTGGTGGTGTTACCATTTAAAGAACTCTGAAAACTGAACTGCAGGGCTGATATGCTCACGGGGAGTTGAAAGGGGGATTATCTTTTAAGACTTGAGAATGTTGATATTCGCAAACATTTTCTTGCTGCCTCTCCTAATACAGCGAATTGACTGCGGAGATAGTGGGTGAAGGATGACATCACACCACACAGCACCCTGTAAGTGTCCAGGCTGGCGGGATCACGTAGAGTAATAGGAAATCCTTAAACAAGAGTTTGCTGAGTATTGCCTAACTCTTAATGTCTGCACTTTCTTTACCCCTGGCATCCAATATGAAGAGTCTGACCTTGAATAATTATCTATCTCCTGGCCTTCCACAGCAGTGCAGAGCCCCCATCCCCAGTCTGGTTGTACGTGGTGGGCAGTTCCAGCCAACCTAAGCGCAGATGACAGGTGGCGAGCACGCATCGATTTTGCAAAGTGGTGATGCTCTGGGTCCTGTTCATGCTCAGGATAAAGTGCCAACCTCCTTTCCTTTTGCTGCCACTTCAAAGTGTCTTTTAAGCTCAATGAAAATATTTCCTGTTTAAATTGGCCCAGTCTCCGTAGTGGTCAAGCTCATCTGAGAAAACCTGGCTTTCTGTGGCGGATCCTTCAGTGTTCAGAAGTGTGGGTAGAACGGTCTCTAGGAGGACAGGACTGCAGTGAGGTGGGGTGGGCTCCAGAGAAGGCAAGCTCAGGGCTGATGTCATCTCATTTCCAATTCTACCTGTGATACTGTCTGTAAGCTTATTTTTGTGCCTGAAAGAACTGTTGTGTATAAATGCAGTGATTTCTTCCCTTATATAAAATTTAGAAAATATATACAAATAAAAGAACATAGGGGAAAATGTCTAAGATCCCACCTCTCAGTGGAAACACCAGGTTTTTCTCCATGCATTTTTATGTAATAAACATGATATCATTAAAGTAGTTTTGAGGGGATGGAGAGATAGCTACATGGCACAAGTGCCTGCCTGGCAAGTGCAAGGTCATGAGTTTGAACCCTAGTCCTGTTGAGAGAGAGAGAGAGAGAGAGAGAGTAATTTTGTGTCCATCAGTTCTCTTATCCTTATCTCACAGGCACTGCCCCCACCCAAGCTTTGTTTAATGGCTTCACAATGTCCTCAGCGCAGCTCTACCACTGTGTATAGCCGATGCCTAACTGTGACATGCAGAGAGCTTTAGCTGTTCCAAACAAAGCTGAGTTGGCCACTGTCCCATTGAGCTGTCACCTCTTCACCAAGTACATATAGGTGCTGAAAATGTCTGGAATCCCTACCAGGCCACTGCCCCAGAGGGCAAGGATTATAACTCTGAACTTCCAGAGCAGGGCTTTTCTGACACTTGATGGGAAAAAAAAAATAAATCCTACATAATTTCTTATGGCTATAGAACATCCTCTTTGAGAGTTACCTGGTTTGACAAAAATGGATTATGGATTAAGTCAATGAGCCGTGACACAGCCATCATATCAGAATGACGCTCTGAAAAGCTGATCCACCAGATTTCCTGTACTTTGTTTTTAAAATGATTGTTCGGTGCTTGTTGCAAATCTTTGGCAGGGCGTGATGTGATTTCAACAGACAAGTCTTTTCCTTCCAAGTGAAAATAAGGGCGAGTCTTCCCTCAGCTTCCGAGTGCTCCGTGTACACTAATGAAAACGTTAGCGCCGCTTCGTGAATCCGTCTGCCCTCCTGGGTGCATCAGGATTCAGCTTTGGGAGAAACACAGGGCATGACAGTAGTTGTTTGGAAGGCACCTGGTACCTGTGGACCCAGAGAAGCCCTCACAGCAGAGACACTTGGGATCCCCGAAATGCTGGACCGGACAGGTCTGGCCCCATTGTGCTTCCGCCTGTACCCCTGCCTATTTCCAGGGGTCTTTCAGTTCTGCACAGTAGTCCTCCTCCCTAGTACTTTTATTCTTTGGGAAGCTGCTGAAGGGGCAATGATCAGGGGCCTAGCCAGTGACCTGAGGGTGCCTCTGAGCTCTCCCAGCTGCTGCTTCTCGGTGTCACTCCTCTGGTTTTCTCTCTCTTCATCTTTCTTTTATTCTTTTTTTTTTTTTAATTCACCATGGTTTTATTTTTTTAATAAGAAATAACAATATGATAGTTTGAAAACATGTTATTAGTGCATTCATAATAATTGATACATTGAATATTGTTGTCCTCATAGTAGCTATACAGAGCACAGGGTACAGACATGATAAATTTTCTAATCTATATTAGTAGGGAAGGAGAAAAAGAAAAAAAAATTTTTTTTTCTTCTCTTTGTACAAAGAGGGAGTAGTTGTATACATGGTCCAACATTTCATAACTGTAGTGGGTTACCGGTGAAACT
>PVKN010027472.1:0-13528 GCA_004027915.1 Capromys pilorides | reverse complement strand
ATTAAGGTTTGATTTATATTTTTTCCATTTCTGTCTTTTTTTCTTTCATTGTTCTAAGCTACAGTGATGTTCCCTTGTGTTTAATTCTGAGAATTTTGCAGGTTAGATTATTCACTTAAGTTCCATCATCTGGTTTTTGTTTGTTTGTTTTAGATTTTTTTTTTTAAAAAAGAGAATTTAAAAAAAACATTAGAAATGATTCAGAATTTCACTAAACAAGTTGATAGGAATTTAACAATGATTGTTACAATGCATATTGTTGTCTTCCAATTAGTTGTTCAGATTACTAGATATAAGCATGCAAAATTGGCCAAAAGAAATTAAGCATTAACTCTTCCTCCCAACAGACCGGCAGAAACCAGCAGTATGATTATCATGATCTATTTTGAGGTCACTTTTGTGTATGACAGAGAGTGCACCCTACGTCACGCTCCGCGCGTGGGCCTTTCTATCCAGAGTCAGAAACTGAGGCCTCGGGCTCTCTGCCCCAGTAGACCTGCCACTGAGGGAAAAATTCCAGAGCAAAACCACAAGATCAGAGTAAACTCCAGCAGCAGCGGAAAGCCTGGAATCCTGTTAACAATACCCAAAAAACTTCAGTCAGCATTAAAGTGAAAATCGTTCACTAACTGGAGTTCAATGATGCGGATAAGCGGGAGTGGAGCGTGCTGCTGAGGGCAAGTCGCTCGCCGCTGAGGCTCACGCGGCGGGTCGGACCTAGCAGCGGAACTCAGCACTTGGAAGAGGAGATGAGCCCCAGCGAGCAGGTGGTGTTCTCGGAGTCAGTATGAATGTTGTGATTCTTCTCTCAGCCATTTCTGAAGAGCTCAGAGCACTCCAGAGTTAACTGCAAACAGCCTTCATGCTGTTGTAGCTCGCAGAGGACTCCGGCACATTCCCGGCTGGGGGAGCAGCTGGACCAGCAGCTCACTGCTACCCGGAACCCGGATGCACCACCAGCTCTGAGAAGAGACATGTCACACTTGCTGCCCTTGGCTGGGTGGGTTAAAGGGCTGATGCTGCTTAATGACCATGGCCGCTGAGGCAGAACACATTTTTTCTTCATCTTGAAAATAAATGGCTAAAACGTGTTACCCTGCTAAGGTGACAGGCAGGATCAGTACACTCTGAAAAAAATGCCTTTGTATCACATTTCTTGTTAGATTTACATCACTATAGCTGTGAGCTTCAAACTAACTCAGTCTTAAGATTTATTTTATTTATTTTCGATGTATTTAGTACAGATTCTACAGGGTCTCGATGAGTAGATCCGACTCATAGTGATCCTCCTGTTTACAGCCTCCCAAGTGCTGGGATCACAGGCGTGCACCACCACCCCCAGTCTCAATCTCAGCGTGCCCTAGGGGTGGGGCCAGCACGGGCACACTGGGAATTGGACCTAGTCCCTGCGTTTGCCTAAGCATGCGCTTTAATCCCCTGAGCTATCTGGCCAGGCCGATTTAAGATTTATTTTAACATACTCAAAAGTATCATTTTATATTCAGGTAACTAAGTCTTCTGTGACACCACCACAGAAAAATAAATGGGAAACCACTGCATAATTGTTTTCAAGAGAATTTGATATTCTCACTCTTTATGGTTTATAGCACTGCTGAAATTCAGGACTTTACAAGAAATGATGTAATTGAAAGAACGATTCCAAGTGATTCAACTCATGGAAAGTTGTTATAAGTAATTTAAAGAAAAAGAAAACAGGAAAAATTTCAAATTCAGAGTAAAATATACAGTTTTTACTTTCTGTTTTAAAACAAGTTAGGTTTTAACTGCCTCATTAATGGATCCAATGACTGAGGAGATTAATAAATCTTGACAAAGAGAAGGCCGTAAAAGACTTCAGAAGGGAAAGCTTACATGTAAACGACAGGACCGTTCAACCTAGAAGGATGTAGCCCATTCTGTCCTCCCATTTTACAGTGATAAAACAGGTTCAGACCAGTAAAATATGAGAAAAACTTGACTTCATGTTAAATAGTTAGAAAAAAATCAGGAGGGAAGATGGTGAAAAGGAAAGTGTAGAAACAAAAGTCTAATTAGCATCTCAAGAAGCGGAGAGGAGAGCAATAAACAAAGCCCAGGGACAGCTGTGGTCTTCATTGGGAATCCCAGTAAGCTGGGATTCAAGGAGACAGACAGCAGCTTCACTTGCAGGCTCCCTGTTTGCTGTCTCCTCCTTTGCTTGGAATATTAACGGTTGCCTCCTCACCTGCCTGGAATGCTAACAATTGTCATCTGTGTGAACCTAGTGAGAGGGAAAAGGTGGAAGTCAATAGAAAACATGGTCCTCCTTTAGTAAAGTGATTATGCACATGACCACATTCACTAGCCCAAAATAAGGCTGAGATGCTTCTGGGATTCTGTGCTCACTTTCAGAGAGACAAATCTCAGTGAGTCCTCTGAAGCTCCTTCATCAGGTCTTCCTGTTTCTTTTGACTCTGACTCATAACATACAACAGGAAGACCAGTCCTCAGTTTAATGAATAGAAATGAAAGAGTGGAGCTTGCAAATTTAAGGTAGAGGGCACGTCAAGGTGATCTTGTAGAGAAACAAACAAAAAGAATAATTAAAATATATATATTATATATATATATATATATATATATATATATATATATACTTCTTTTGCTCTAACAAGGGCAATGATGATGAAAATATGTAATACAACCATTGTTAAATTTTTCTTATTTTGAAAATCCTGTACTATATGTATTCTTGCTTATTACTGTTTTTCTATCTTTGTTTCTGCTATTTTTACTCTTCAAAATAAAAAACATTAAAAAAAAAAAAAGGGCAATGGTCCAGGTACGGGGTGGGGGTGGGGGGTCCTGAACCAAGTACAGTGCCCCCAGGAGCCACTAGGGGCACGTCCACTTCCTGCTGGAACTTACTGACCAGAGGGAGTGAAAGCACATGGGAAGCAATGGGAAAGGGCCTGGCCTTATGCCGCTGCTGTACATCTGGAGGAAGCTCAGAGGCCTTGCGCCACACACAACACGAGATCACCAGAGGAAGGTTTGGGCCGATGCACATCTATTTGTATTTCTGCCTGCCTATTCGAGTGAGTATATTTAGAACCTACGATTCTGAATGCCCTGGGTATCGTCCCCCATGCATGCCTTCTCCTCCTGGCAGCCGACATTCTGAACACCTCACATGTCCAGTTGTTTAGCTTTTCCTGTGCACTTGGGGCACATAAGTTGTGGGGAGGGCCTGGGTTCTCCTCTGCTGGTGGACAGTGAGTGCTGGTAGCATGAGAACCCATAAAGAGCTGTACTGTCCCAGTCGGCTCTCCCCTTCTGAAGAGATCCCAGAGCCAAGAGCTGAGTCAGAGCAGACATGGAATTAAAGAAGGCTGCCTTGCTCTGTGTCCACATCAAGTGTACTCAGGAGTCACCAGATCTTTGGCAGACATTGTACAGGAGAAATAAATGCTACTATGTTAAGCTAGTGAGATTTGGGCCTTGTTTCTTAGAGGAGCAACAATGCTCTAGCCTTCATCACCTAAGATGGCTTTCCATTCATTCTACCTGGCAGCATCACAGCCTGACAGCAACGTTGGCCAGGGAAATAGAGATTCATTCTCCTGTTGGTCCCACTGAACAGGCTGGGGTGGAGCACCTCAGTAGCTACAAAGACCAGTCCCACCAACAGGGTGGTTGTGGGCAATCACATCTTCTGCATTTCCTCTGTGATGTCAGAGGAAGAGGGCATGCTTTGTTGACATGAGGAAGTACATGATAAATTGGAGGAAACTTTCTGAAATCTTTTTAGAAACCACTAAATTTCTATAAAAAAAAAAAAAAAAAAAAAAAAAAAAAAAAAAAAAAAAAAAAAAAAAAGAATTTTTCCAAAATTTCAAGGGAAACAAACAGAAGTTCATTGTTGATGGAGGGCCTGGACTGAAGCAAAGCAGGCCTGGCCAGCCCAGGAGAACAAACTGGACAATCCCTAGGCCTCCTGCAGGGCCCAGGGCAGAAGTCTGGAAGAGCATTAACAGTGGAGACACCCGATGGGTCTTTTCCAGGAAGGGGTTCCAGACCAAGGTGACAGTGTAAAGCCACACTCAGAGAATGCGCCCTTGACACGATGCCCTATTAATGGCATTCTTTCTCTATGGTCTTCCTCCATGTAACCCACAGCCTCTCTTTTATCACAAGAAAAATATCAGATGACATAGTAGTTGGACACACTGGGAAATATCTGACCCACTGGTGGATAAGGCAAAATGGGGAAGCAGGTGGGGGTACAGATGGGTGGAGGGCGCACTGCCTCAGTCTGTCAAGGCCATTGAGAAGGATATTCCAAGAAACTGGCTCCACCAAGAGGGGCTTAAGAAGACATCAACAGCTAAATGTAGCGTGGTACCAGAATTGAATCTAGAGGAGAAAAGGAATGCAAAAAGAGAACGGAGGAATCAAAGTTATGTCTGAATTTTAGGTGATAGTGTGCTGGTATTGGTACATTAATTGCAACAAATATATTAATGAAATCTGTTAAAACAAGGGAAAACTGGCTGTGGCATACACAGGAACCCTCTGTATTATCTTCCGTTCTCTGTAAATCTTAAACTGTTCTAAAACTATGTCTTTAGAAAAAGGTAAAAAAATAAAATAAAGGTAAAAATAAAAATAAGAAGGCAATTTTGAAATAATACCTAAGAGGCACAGCTACTTGTGTTTAATACCAACCCTCCTATCCCAGAAGAGACTTTCTGTTATGAAATCAGTACTGGGGCTAAAGATACTTTGTGCTCATGTAGGAGATCTGCATTTCCTTTTTAGTTTTTAAACTGGCTTTGTATTACGTTTTCTAAAGAGTAAGCAAAATTGCTTAATTTAATGAAGTCAATTGGATATGAGTAAAAAGATAGGAAAGGCAAAAGGTTATGGACTTAAAGTGGGAAATAACTGTATTTTCAGTTTTGCCCATGGAGGGAATGGAAGCAAGTGGGGGTGCAAAAAAAGACCCACAAGTTCCAGGTGTAATAAATAGCAGGGCAGGGTCTCCGGGGCTCTGCCCAACCCTGGGGCTGCCTCTGAAACATACCACAGCATGAGCTGTGCGCTATGCATCGGCAGTGTTGGCCGGGAGGGCAGTGAGTCTGAGCTGAGCGACTCTGCAGTAGCCTTGGTCAGTGAGGGCATGGCGGGCACTACCCACACACGTGGCTGTTCAGTGCCAAAGACAGAGGTGCCCTGCATCCCTCTGTAGCCTCAGTGACTCACTGTCTGCCCATGTCCACTTCAGGTTTTCCTTTATGTGCATAATGGTCTTCTAAGCTATACCCTCAGCACTGTCTATTGATCTATCTATCTATCTATCTATCTATCTATCTATCTATCTATCTATCTATCATCTTTGAGAGAGGGTCTCACTAAGTTGCTAAGTTGCTGATGTTGTACTTGAACTTGGATGCTCCTGTTTCACTTTCCTAGGGTGTTGCTACTAAAGGCATATTCCACCATAACCAGCTAATTTTTATTTCTTAAAATTTGTTCAAGTAAATTAACTTGTCCAACAAACAAAATCAGAGACCAGGTTGAAATGAAACTGAGTGTATAACCCCTGCACCAGTCAGGTTCTGTAACAGACACATTTGAGGACTGAGATCATGCAGCTGTGGAACTGTGGAGCACCATGGTCTGCCCTCTGCAAATTGGAGAGCAAAGAAGGCAAATGAGATGGTTCAGTCTAAGTCCAAAGGCCTGGGCCTGGGGTTAAGGGGTGCGACGCTCCTTTAAGTCCTAGGGTGAGGGGCTCAGCTAGAGACACAAAGGGAGATTTCACCCTTCCACAGGTTGCTCTATCCTAGGCTGAGGATGCTGCTCACACTGGGAAGTCTCATCTTTACACAGCATTACTGCCCCATCAGTGCTGATCTCTGACTTCTCGCCAACATACCCATTGTGATTGTCCCTTAGCGCAGTCAGCTGATACTGAGTTATGAAGCTTCTATTGTCCCTCAGGAAATCAGCAGGCAGGCAACCAACAGCTCGTGTTCTTTTCAGGGTTGGAGAGGTGGAGTCTTTTGTTAAGAGTATCATGGGAAGAAAATCATTTAAGTCACTGAGGCAGGGCTTGTAAGACTTTAGCAGAGCCACATCGGGGATGAACTGTGACTCCCACATTCAGGCAGGACTGGGGTTTCCCAAGAACGGGTGCCGAATCACTAGAGGTCCTCACTAGAAAGTGTCATCTTTTTTTTTTTTTTTTTTTTACTTTTTAGGATTACGTTTATGTACTACCTTGACAACGTGGAGTTGGTAATTTGTTTGTTTCTGTCTCTTGCCTTGGATCATTCTCCACTGTAATCTTCCTAATCTGTGAGAAGTCTCAGGCTTTATTTGCTAATCAAGGTTCATGAGGTAGGAGAGGTAGGAGAAAGGAAAAGCAGAAGATAAACCAAAAGTTCTGTCTAGTTCCTTTTACAGCATAGGCTGAGCATCCTGAATCTGAAAATGCAGAGCTAGAGCTGCCTCAAATCAACTTTTTTACTGGTAATGTGTTGCAACAAGTAGAAAGTTATACAACATGAAACTTTGCTTCGTGTATCAAAGTATTAAAAATATTGTATAAAAATTACCTTGGGCTCTGTTCTCTCTTGGTTACTTTTGCCTTTTCTTCCTCCTCCTCCACCTCCGGTCCCTTCTCCTTCTTCTTCCTTTTCACCCACCTCCCACTTCTTTTGCATTTTCATCCTCTCCCCTCCCTTTCTCTTTCCTCTTTGCTATGATTTGAGTATAGTTTGTCCCCTCTTGAATTCAGATCCGAGATACAACTTTTGGCGATCCCTTGAGATTAGATCTTCTTTATCATTATGATGTCAGCTCCATTTTTTCATTTTTTACCGAAAGATAAAATGAAATAAGATACTGTAATGTTCACCCTCATAAATTTGCATAATACGCCACACATTCTTTCCTTCTCCCTAGGTGTGATTGTCACTTTGCTGGGAACCAGCCTCTCCATTGGTTCAGGGCCCTCTCCTCCTGTGGCATTTGCCAAGGCCCACTGTGAAGCACGCTACAAACCTTCTCCACAGCAGCTAGTAGGAGGGACTGCCCACCACACTTTTTGGAAGAACGCTCAGGAGGAAGCCAGGCTGAGTGCTCTACCTGAAGACTCCAGCTATCAGACTTCAACATTGACCCTGCTGCCCTGGCTCTGCCTTCACTGGCCCCAGGATAATTGTTTTAGGTGCTGATAGGGAAAGAGAAAAATAGAAAAGAGAAGGCAAGTGAGGCAAAACAGCTCACAGTGAAACTGAAGAGTATTAAGTAGTGACTTGAAAAGCTGAATATTTTGCCATTAGTGTTATGACTTTTAAAATAATGTAAAGGTGAAGGTTAAAAAAATTGCCAGCATCAAAAACCCCAAATTCTGTTTTGTGTGTGAGTTGTTGCTGTTCCATACAAATTAAAAATCATTAAGAAAACATTATTTGAGCTTTTCTCTAGAAAGGCTGAAATTCTACTTAACATGAGTCCTGGACAACTTACATGTCTGTATAAAGAGGAACCAACAGATTTACTTTGCAGTGCTAATGTTAATTTATTTTATTTATTTTCATTTATATATTTGGTACAAGGTCTTGGACCTGTAGCGATCCTTCTATTTTCAGTGTCCCCTGTCTTGTAATTACAGGCATGCTCCACCATACCTGGACTCAGTTGCTGGCTCTGTGCATCCCGGGGATGGGACCAACACCACATGTGGGACCAGGAATCGAACCCCTGTCCCTGTGCCCTTGCCAAAGTAGGCACTTAGCCCACTGACGTATCTCACCGGCCCTTACTAACATCAATTTATAAGGAACATCTTACATGAGCTGAAAAACTCACAGAAATGCCCTCTTTTGACCTTAGGTTGGTTAGCTGTTCTCTGCAAATTACTGTAAAGTCCACTAGCAGACCAGCCTCCCATCCTGAGTGTTCCATTGGGCCTTGATCTTCACTCAGGACTGACTGCTCTGAATCACACTATGTGTATTTTGTATCGTGTGGCAGAAAAGAATGGGCTTAACATTTTTGAATGGCTAAGGGAAAAAGATTATGTAATACAAAAAAGTTATATAAAATTTAAATTTCATGCGGAAGTTTTCTTGAAACTCAAGCCTGCTTATGTGTTTCTGGCTACTTTTCTACTCCAAAGGCAGGCTGAGGAGTTTTGCCAGAGACCACATGGTCCAAAGGCTGTGATGTTTACTCTTTGCCCATTTGCAAAAGTTTACCAAGCTCTTGAGGGCTTGTCTCATAGACAGCATGAGCTTTCTTCCTGAACCCTAGAAGACCCAGGGTAACAGCAAAATCCATAGGGGTCTGGTGCGAAAAGTCCTGTAGAGAAGCTTTAGAAATGGGCTTGCAGGAGAGGGCTGTCTCTCTAATCACCCAGCTCCTCATCATCCTTCTGGAAGAGTGAGACTGAGTATCTAGACCGACAGATAGCTTCTGGGAGCAAGGATCTGCAGCGCGTCTTCCGAAGGCCTCCACTAACAGAGCTGAAGGGCCATGTTCTCCTTTCTTCTTCCCCTCAGGAAAGATCCATACATACACCCAGAATTCTGCAGATCTCAAGTTAGCAAGTGCAAAGCAGAGCAGCTTAGAGGAAAGATCAAGCACAGTGGGGAGTGATAGACTCATGTTTGCTGTGTGGTGCAAGGTTCTTCTCTTCCCATGGCCCTCCTGCTCAGGGCAGCTCTGGGCTGTGAGAGCCGCAGGAAGAGCAGAGGAAAGGGAAAACTGAATTCATCACCCAGGATGCCTCGCATCTCAGCAGGATTTGCCACCAGCCAAAATAAACCTTTCTCTCATTTAACTGACTTATCACAGGTGTTTGTTACAGTACCAGAAATCTGATTAACAGCACAGTATGTGGCACTTATATTTCACTTATATCATTTATGATAAAGCAACAGATGCATGCAGAGCAGGTAAAATCGTATCTAACCACTGTGGGGGAGAATGGTACACTGTTAACTTGGTATGTCTGGGTGAGTCAGTGATGCAGCCCCTGTGGCAGAATATGTTCCTTGTATCAGCAGGGTAGGACCAGCTAGGCGCTGTGTTGTGCCTGTGGACTCATGCTGCAAGGCCACTTGTTTTTCTGTGTATTTGGATGAAAGGTTAGAGCCACACAGATGCTGCTGCAATTACTGAAGTCTACTGTAGTAGCTAAAAGGCAGATTTAGTGTTATATAAACAGTTGTCCATGGCTGTATGTCAATGAAACTATTTATAAATCCAGGTGGCAGGTTGAACTTGGCTGTGGGTTGTGTTTTGCTGATGGCTGGCTCATTTAGGTTGCAAAGTTAATTTCTTTGGGAACATAATTTCTTAAAGAATATAGGTTTGGGAAGAGCTCTGTGATTCAGAGTCATCTCCTTAGAAGAGCAGACACTGGAGCAATAAAGTTGAGATAAACCAGCACAGCTATGGACCTGAGTCTCTAGAAGTCTGGCAGGTTCTCACATACATCCAAGTTTCAGTCAGGGAAGGGTTCTTGATCCAGGACCTAGGAAAAAGGTCTCGGTAATGAAGTCATGGTAGATGGGGCTTACAGGGTTGGGCATAAGTGCATACCTGGGGAACATTTCAAGCCCATCAGTGAGTGTATGAATCCATAGATAGTATAGTATTGAATTGAATTCTACATATACTATGCTTCTAGTGTGTGTGTGTGTGTGTATGTGTGTGTGTGTGTTTCATAAATTCAGCAAGTAAGGAATTAACAATAGCTGATAACAAAATAGAACAAATGTAACAGTATGCTGTAATAAAAGTTGTGTAATGTGGTCTCTATCACTTTCTCTCCAAATGTCCTGTTGTGCTGTGCTCACTTTTCTATTGTGCCAGCTGGGAATGACTGCCAGTGATCCAGCCTCCTGGAAGTCCCTCAGGATTTAGGTGAACATCAAGGTCAAGAACATGGCCTGTGGGGCCACCTTGCAGGATCTAAATCATTCACCCCCTGGCTTATGCAAGTTAACTAAGTTAGTTATGCAAGTTAGTTTCCTCAGTTTTCTCAGGGGTAGAGTGACATCATTTAACTCATAACCAAGAGTTCAGTCCATCCTGTCGGACATGTTTAGACACAGGTGAGACATTACAGAGGCACTGCTGCTAGCACTGATTTTCTGGTTCTTTTTATGTTAGTGCTATTCAGGGCTGATCAAATCACCTAGCTTCAGCGGAACTGGGAGATTACTACAGCCTCCCCTTTTTTTCATACTTTCCAAATATTCTCTCTTCTGCTCATCACTTCTCATTGTGTACGTTGACTTTGTTATGCACATGGCTCTCTTAGTGCCAGGCTTGAGTAGAAGGTAAGGCTCTCTGCAGAGCCACATCTCACAGACAGCAGACCAGGTTCCCATGCCTGCTACAGTAAGGGCACTTCCTTACCCACAAAGCTACCTTCTCCTGTCTCCACAAAGTGGATGCAGAAACAATGGTGGTGTCCAGTGCTGTGTCCCAAGGCCCAGTTCACCCTGGGGACCCTGGACTAGCTCTACACAGTGGACAAAGACCAGTCTTGAGTCAATGAAAGAGCAAGTTTTCCATTCCTGCCTTTGTCTGGGCTGTGTTGACTCTGACCTGGGTGAGCCCTGCTCCAGGGGGCTGGATTTTGCAGCAGACATCTGGATGGGGGACTGGGTTGATAAGCAGTCCACACAAAAATAGCTGATACCTGGGGTGGTGTACTTATTTCCACCCATTTTGTCTCTTTGAACAAAAATTTAGGAGGAATTCTGAGTATTGTGCTAGAGAATATGTATTTCTAAAGATTTTTTCTTTTAAAATACTTACTTGAAAGAGCATAGCAATAATTGAAATTACATTAGAAAAAGCACACATCTAGAAGAACAGAATGACAGGCATCCCACGCATGATTTTAGTCTTATACATTGCTACTCTGAGTGCCAAATACCTGTTGGAGATTCATAGGATGATTGTGTAATTCATCCTGTGTACATAGATGCATAGTTTTTCCCCTGTCAAGTTTTCTAACTTTTATGCTTGCTATCTCTTTATTGTTTAATTCTTAAGTTCTTGGTTTCCATTCAGCTGTGTTATGACTTTACCTTCTTATTTCTTCTTTTGTGTTCATACACTAGAGAGACTATACGATATTTACATATGCAGGTCTGCAGGTCTGGTTTATTTCACTTATGAGTATATCTTCAAGATACATCCATTTATATATGAAGTCTTCTAGTTTCTCATTCTTTATAGCTGAATAATATTCCACTGTATGAAACACCACATCCTTTTCAGCCAGTCTTCAGATGATAGGCATTTTGGTTGTTTTCATGATTTGGCTATCACAAATTATGCTGCTATGAATATAGGTAGATAAACATCACTATGATATGATGTCTTCAGTTCTTCTGGGAAAATTCCCAGTAAAGGGATAGCTGGATTGAATGGGATTTCCAGTTCTAGTTTTTTAAGGCATCTCCACACTGCTTTCCATAATGGTTGCAACAATCTGCATTCCCACCAGCAGTGGAGAAGGGTTCCTTTTTCCCCACAGCCTCTCCAACATTTGTCGTTGATTTCTTTATGATAGCCATTCTTTCTGGGGTGAGATGGTATCTAAGTGTTGTTTTAATTTGCACTTCATGGATAGCTAGCGATGTGGAGCATTTCTTCATGTATTTATAGGCTTGTTGTATTTCTTCCTCAGAGAAGTGTGTGTTCATCTCAGATGCTCATTTCTTGATTGGGCCTTCGAATTTTATGATGTTAATGTTTTTTAGTTCTTTATAAATTCTAAATAGAAGATCTTTGTCTGAATATTTATTGGTTAAATTTTTTGAAATTTGTGGATTGTCTTTTCACTTTGTTGGTGATTTCTTTTGATGTCCAAAAACTTCTCAGCAAGAAGAGGTGCCAGTTGTTGATTTTTCAAGTGTTACACATGCATTTTGATTTTTGTCCATGAACTGTTTATGTACCCCAATGTCTTCAAGATTTCCTCCTACTTTCTCTTCCAGTACATTTAGTGTTTCTGGTTTAATATTTAGAGTTTAATCCATTTTTAATTTAGGTTAGTGCATGGTGATAGACTTGGATCTAGTTTTAGTTTTCAACATGTACAAAGCCAGTTTTTCCAGCACCATTTGCTAAAGAGGCTATCTTTCTTCCAATAAACATGTTTGGTCCCTTTGTCAGAGATAAGGTGGCTGAGTGTGTTTGTATTTGCTTCTACATCTTCTAATCTATTCCACTGATCCTCAGGTCTATTTTTTTGCCAATACTATGCTGATTTTATCACTGTGGCTTTGTAGTATATTAGGTCAGGAATTTTAATGGCTCCTGCCTTATCTTTGCTACCCAGGATTGTCTTTGCTATTCTAGGTCTTTTCTGGTTCCAAATAAATTTTAGGAATGATTTCTCCAGGTCTGTGAGGTATCTTGATGATATTTTCCTAGGGATTGTGTTAACTCTGTATAACAATTTAGGAAGTATGGCCATCTTCATTCTTCTTATCCAGGAGCAGGCGATGTCTTTCCATTTTCTGAAATTCTGTGCGATCTCTTTTTTCAAAGTACTGTAGTTTTCATTGAAAATATCTTTTACTTCTTCAGTTAGACTGATTCCTAAGTATTGCATTTTCTGCACTGCTATTGTAAAAGGTATTATTTCTCTAATTTCCCTCTCAGTGTGTTTGTTACCTGTGTAGAGGAATGCTATTGACTTTTACGTGTTGACTTTGTAACCTGCTATGCTACTGAATTTGCATATTAATTCTAGTAGTATCTCAATGGAGTTTTTGTAGTCTTAGTTTAGTCAAGTCTTTAGTTTTTAGTCAAGTAGACTATCATGTCATCTGCAAAAAATGGTAATTTAACTTCTTTGCTACCTGTTCTTATTCCTTTTATTTTTCTCTTGTCTAATGGCTTTAGCTAATGGTTCCAGAACTATATTGGATAAGAGTGGTGATAGAGGACATCCGTGCCTTATACCAGATCTGAGAGTAAAAGACCAGTTTTTTCCCTATTTAGAATTATGTTAGCCATTGGATTGTCATAGATGACTTTTAAGAGACTGAGATAGAGGCCATCTATTTCAGTTTTCTGTAGGACTTTGAACATGAATGAGTGTTGGACTTTTCTGCATCAATTGAGATGAGCATGTGGTTTTTGGATTTGGTTCTACTGATATAGTGTATTATGTTTATGATTTATATATATTGAACCATCCTTGCATCCCTGGGATGAATTCTACCTCATCATGGTGTATTGTCTTCTTAATGATTTGCTGTGTTCTATTTGCAAGATTTTATTGAGGATTTTTGCATCTATTTTCATGAGAGAGATTGGCCTGTAGTTCTCTTTTTTGGTTGCATCCTTTTCTGGTTTGGGTATCAATATAATACTTGCTTCCATGAATGATTTTGGAAGGATTATTTCCTTTTCAATTTCATTAAAGAGTTTGAGGAGTATTGGCATTATATCTTCTGTAAATGTCTTGTAGAATTCAGCAGTGAATTCATCAGGACCTGGA
>PVKN010027471.1:0-13625 GCA_004027915.1 Capromys pilorides | reverse complement strand
CTCGTTGCAACCTGCTCCCAGGCCCCAATATAGTTTCTAAATGACACAGTCTTTGCCTAGCCACAAATGGATACAGGTGATGCATGAAAGAGGCATCTCTGAAAACTTGGGCTGGCCTTGGAGTTCCCTAGGGGCGCCTTTGCTGTGATGAGCGGCCCCACTGGGGTGAACCCACAGCCAGTCACAGAGGGTGACCCAGCTCAGGAAGGGAGGCAGGAAGTGCCTGGGGATGAGCTCCCTCCCAAGAAACCTTCAGTTTCTCTTACTGTTACTTAAAAATCTGAGGGCTGGGGGCAAGGCGCTGACCTCTCCCTAAGCTAAGATCCACAGCTCCGTGTGTCTCTGGCTAAGCTGGCCTGCAAGCCTGCTCTGGGACAGTCAGTAGGATTGGAACCCTTTCCAGAAGGCCAGGGGAAGAAGAGAGTGTCGCCAGCACAGAAGTGACCTGAGGGGCCCACGTTGACGCCATTTCTCAGTGGAGGAAGTGTGCTTCTGGAGGATGCAGGCTGCGGCCCTGCATTTCCTGTTTGGACTGGAGCAGGGGGTGGGGGGATCTAGAGGAACCCCCAAAGGATAAGCTCCCACTTCCCTGACAGCGCGCAGGAAGCCTGAAAGGCCAGTCTGGTGACTGGGTGGAGAGGAAATTTCTCTTTGGCAAAGTGAATGTTGAAGCAGCAGAAAGATAATTGCTTCTCCCTTGGGTAACCAGGCTCCCAAGGGTGGCATCGTGACTGTCCCAGGGAAGCCTGGCGTGATGGCGCATACCTGCATATCCAGCCCTCTGAGAGGTTGAGGCAGGAAGACTGCAAACTGGAGCCCAGCCTGGGCTGCGTATTGTTACAAGATAAAAAGGGATGGACAATGTAGCAAGGCGTGGGGGGGTGGGGGGGGAAGGCTCTGTTTCAAGATGTGGTTTATGGGAGTTCCAAAGGGGAAAGAAGGGAGAGAGAGACAGTGACAGAGAGACACAGCCAATGACAGAGAGACAGAGAGACAGAGGTAGAGACAGAGAGAGCAAGCAATGTTGGCCACAGCCCCTCTGTCCTGAGGCCGAGAGAGCTGGGGAGCCTGGGGGACCCTCCCAGGGCCCCCGAGGAACAGAAGTGTGACTTTCAGGCAAGGCGCAGTAGCCCCACCTGGGTCCTGGTACCTGACTTTGGCCCCGGCTGTTTGCCTGGTAGACCCGGGACCTGAACTTCATGTCATGGCTCTGTCACTGTACCCATCAGCACCACGGAGGACTGGGATCTTCTCCAGACACTGGGGACCAGGTGTTCCTGCACCCTTCCTCGAGCCTCACCCAGGGGCCCCAAGTCCACCTCCACTTCCATCCTGACAGTATCCTGACCACCTTGACTGCAGGGCCACCTCCCTCCCTCAGCTGCCTGGACCAGCGCGGGGCCGCCTCCCTGGCCAGCCCTGAACACTACCAGAACAGCTTCCAGGGCAAGGACAGTTCTTTCTGTCCTCTGCTTCTGCTCTCTGGTGACTTCCTGCCCCCAGGAGACTGTCCATGCAGCCCCTCCTGTCCCTTCCTCTCTCCTTCCCTCTCTCCCTCCGTCTCCCCATCCCTTCTTCTCCTTTCCTCCTACCCTCCCTCTCCTCTGCCTTCCTTCCACCTCAGCCTTGCTACCCCATGCACCCCCTCCTCCTGTTTCCTTTCCTCACCACCCCCTGCCAACAGCTTTCCCTTCTATCCCCTCACCTCCCTGCCCCTAGGTTGCTGTGGTGATTTCTCCCTTCCTCTCCCCTTGAAGCTCTTCTCTGCATTTTGATTTATTATCACGTCCTTCCCTGTGTTGAATGACAACTCCGGGGAGCGCGCTAAGCCCGGTGGTAGCACAGGCCCCACTGGAGCTCCAGGGCAGAGATGGCAGAGAAGGAATAGGCGGGTGCGAGGGCAGATGCTACACCTGAGGTCAGCTGATTGGTAGAAGCAAAAGTTGCACCTGAAGGTGAGACCATGTTTGCTGGAAGCTGGGGGCACCCATTCGCAGGTCCCTGGGTGCAGGTCTCCCCAGGTGGTAGCACCAGGCACCTCTTTTCTTGCTGTAGTCACTGTCAGGCCCTCTCAGGGCTCCTGCACCCTGCCTGACTCCCTCCCTGATTTATAAACTCAATGACCATGTGGCAGACACCCACTGCACCAGCTGTCTCAGCCTCGGACATAGTGCAGCTCTGGTGAGCAAAGCCCAATGCCTGCCCCGCCAGGACTTTCCATCTAGGGGGAGGAAGTGGTCAAACAGGATCCAAGTCACATTCATTTATAGCCACTATGCAGGTTATAAAAGGGACTTGTGGCTCTTATCACAGGAGAAAGGGGAAAGAGTGCCTTTTCCAAAGAAGAAGAATCGAGAATTGGAGTCAAACAACCCAGCCACACAATGGCTCTTGCTCAGCACTCCTCTGCCCCACCCCACAGCACCCTGCATCTGTGCTGGGCCCACCCCAGAGCTGTGGGGCACTGCCCAGCAGTGACATTCAATCTACGTGTGCTCCCAGAGGCAGCAGGCTCCGAGGAACTCCGGGAGGCTGCTGCGGGGATGGGCGTGCAGAATTTCACGGCGGTGCTGCGTAGTCATGGGCCTGTTATAAAAGCAGCGCAGGTGTCCTGCAACCGGGGAATAAATAAGAACAATGTGGTGGCCACATAATAGGGAACTGAGTGACCCAGTAAGAATTAACAAGGTAGATGTACACATAGCAACACCAAGAGATAACACAAGCAGAGCAGGGCAAAGAAACAGAACGAGAGCTATGGTACAATATTGTGCATGTAAATCAAAAACACACCCAGGCCAAGGCAGGAGGATTTGGGGCCAGCCCGAGCTACACAGGGAGGTCAAGACTGAGCTGAACTACACAGCAAGACCCTGTTTCCAAAAAACTAAAGGTCAAGTGTGCTATGTATTTTACAAGGAAAAATCCACCTAGAGGTGGGCAGATAGAGATGGACGCCCATACAGGGTGTATTTATACACACATATGATCTAAGAACAGACATCAAATACATTACAGTGGATGCCCTCTGGGGGAAAGATAGATGTGCAGGTCAGACATAGGGACAACAGGGCCAGGGGCCAGGGAGATAGCTCAGTGGAATAAAATGCTTGCCTGGCAAGCGCAAGATCCTGAGTTCAATCCCCAGTAACACCAAAAATTAAATAAAATATACAAAGACCCCGGGGACAGAGTACAGCCATTTCCAGTGAGAAAGGCTTCTGCACTGATGAATGACAGTTGTGTGCCACAGCTTAGGCGTGCAGTCCCTGGTCTCCTGGTGCAACGCAAGACCAGGCAAGACCACGCCATGAGCTCGCTGACTTCGCAGGGACGTGGTGGGCTTCTGTCTTCTTTTTTGAGGGCATTAGGAATTACTCCAAGAACATTCTCCATGTTTAGTTTAAGGAATTTAAGGCTCAGTAAGGGCATTTGACTTGTGACCATTGCGCAGCTCCTGGTGGCGGCAGGAGAAGGCAGAGCGTGAGCAGGCACTTGTGTCCCTCTCCGTCAGACTCCGTTCAGCAGCATGAGCCATCGTAACTGGAGTTTGCTGAAAGGGTTTGGCTGTGTTTATCTGAGCACCTGGCGCCTGCTCGGCACTAGCTGTCCTTGCTTATGTGGAGTTGAAGGTGAAGCCCTCCCAGGGAGGGGAGGCCCGAGTCCTGCTTCCTCTCTGCTGTGTTCTCTCTTCCCAGGACAACCACCTCAGAGCTCTGATGAGCTCACTGCCCTGCCGGGCAGGTAAGAACAGAGCCCCGCCAGGGCTCTCACTGTACGCATCTTGGCCGAGGAAATGACGTCACCCGTTGGTGGTGCGGGCACAGGGGCTGTGGCTTAGCTAGAGTGCTCTTTCCCACAGCCATGGCAGGCTTATTCCCTCTCACCACGACATGGCCAGGAGCCGTGCATTGTGTAGGTATAATGTGCTGATGTCAACGGTTTTGCTGCAACCCACAGATCCATAAAACTGCTGGCAAGAAAACTGGACGAGGCATTAACGAGGGTCGCTGGTCAAGGTGTATAGCAATCATTGCTGGCACAGGAGCGCACAGGCAGCGCAGGCCAGGAGGCCACGCAAAGAAGCAGCTTCCAAACAGGTTCCTAGTACAAATGCCCTCAAATTCTGTGTGGTCCAGTTGTTTCTTATTATTAAAGCACAGTAAAAATACCAAAGTACAGATACCAAATACATTACAGTGGATGCCCTCTGGGGGAAAGACAGGTGTGGAGGTCAGACAGAGGCAACGGGGCCAGGGGCCAGGGAGATATGGGTATATGGAGGTGGCAATTGCACGGAAGGATGGGTTTTCAGGAACTGTAAGACCCATGTAATTAGCACAGGGTACTCCTAGACCCCAACGGCTCCCTCCCACGCCACAAAGCTTCCAGTTCACCCCACCCCCACCCCCTCAAAGGACACCCTCTCTCCTGTCTTCTAACACCCAGGGGAGTTCTACACCTCAGTTCTAACCTCATCAGCATGAGGTCAGCAGAAAACCTCCACGAGCTGGTTTGGCAAACAGTTGAGAGCGGCTGTGGTTTGGATGTCACCTGTCTGCCAGAGGTCCACGTGTTGACACACGTGGCCCCTAGCGTCGTGCTATTGGGAGGGGGCGGAGCCTTCAGGGGTGGGCTCAGGGGGAGGTCTTCACGTCACTGGGACAGTGGGCCCCAGTCTTTCTTGCTCCCTTTACTTCCCACTATGGTATTAGTCAGAGCTCCCTGCTCTGGCGCAGGCCCAAAGCAACAGCACCGATGGACCATCGGCCGAAGCCTCTAACAGCCTCTAAACCAAAATGTACCTTTTCCTCCTTGAAAGTTGACTTATCCAGGTACTTTTTGTGGTGACAGAAAGCTGACTGACACAGGTCCCACCTGATCTGCATGACAGTGCTTTCAGAAATCCTTTTCTGACCCAGGCTGTGTCATAGGGCCACCAATTTTATCTAGTGCTAGAGTGATGTATACTTGACAGGCGAAGAAATCTCTGCAGGACGTGGATTTAGTGACCAGCTGAGTGAAAAAGAAAACAAGCTGGCAATATTTCCTTTCGATGGCTGTGTTTGTCTTCAAGTTGAATCTACAGTGTAGTGTCCTTCTAGGTCAGCTCCAGCGTGGAGTATTATGGGATTAAGCATTACTCAGCTCTGACGTGCCAGCTGTCACCCGGATGCCAGGCCTTTCGGAGGGAACTCCTTCAGCTTTACTCTATTCTAGAGAGACAGGGCGTTGAAAGCTGTGTTCCTATCCTGGACACCGCTGGACACACTGAAATCAGTGACTTCCTTGGCCACCAAGTCCAACAGTGAGCCACCAGGATCTGAACAGCCCTTGAGGGATCCAGCTGGCTTCACCTGTCAAACAGTGCCTGGCACCCTGGGCATCTCCCAATGCACGGAGCTCCCTGCCGAGCCACCTAGGCACAGGTCTGGGCTGTGATGTGGGTGCCTGGGTGAATTCACGGCAGTTTCCTCCCAGAGGACTCAGCAGGTCATGTCAGGGCCTTGGGGTGTTTGGAGCATCAAAGTACTGCAGCTGCACTTGACAAGCGATGTCTGCTAGGCTCAGATTTCTCCTAGAACTTGTCTTCTTCAGAGCCGGTGACAAGCCATAGTTCTGTCATGGTTATATATAATTTGGGACAAAAGAAGAGCATGCACCTATTCGCCTACCCTCCACTTCTGTCATGGGCTTCCCCGTCCAAGACCAGAGCCCAGCTCAGCCCAATCATCAGAGTTGGCATTTACTGAGCTCTTTGTGCACCTCACGTTTCTACTGTTCTATAAGCACCTTGAAAGGCAGGCACAGTGTTTTCCATTGTTCAGATGAAAACATGAGACTCCCCAAGGCTGTCTGGTTGGTACACAGCAGGGATTTGAACTGGGCATGTCAGTGCCAAAGCCTGGGCTCTCACCCAGGAGTCTTCACAGGGCCTCTGAACATCCCCAGGGGCAACCTCTAAGCTCCGTTCTGGGGGTTTGTGGGACCTCTTCTGGGAGACAGATGGCTAGTGTCACCGGAATGGGGCAAAATCAACAACTGCACCCTGGTGAGATCCTGGAGGTCCAGCCGTGTGTCCTTCGGCAGGACAAGGACACAGGTGAGGGTGTGCAGCTGGCCCAGGATGGGGCCAGGCAATCTCCAGAGTTCCTGGCCTCTGCCCTCTCCCGCATCTGCGGCCTCCCTCAGCCTGGGCTCTGCTGTCCCTGGGGCCCAGGTGTCTGTCTTGCCCCTGTGCAGCTGGGGTGGCAGGTTCGATGTGGGTGTAGGCCCCACGATAGGGCCTTCCCGACCCTCCTGCATCTGCTGGATTTTGTTAGCCTCAGGGGAGCACTGTGGGCGCATTTGTTCCCTCAGCCATTTCCTGGATGAATGCACTGCCTGCTGCAGGGTGGAGAGCACCGTCCTCCCTGGAGACATCGGCACATAGCGCGAGAGAGGAACATACAGAGTTCTTGGTGCATGGGAGTCCCCTGAACTTTGGCCTCAAGGATGAGATCATGGGCTTTGGAAGCAGATGCCTTTTATAGATCCAATAAATTAGACACAGCCCATGTATTATGCCCTTCAGGTGTCAGGGTCCCTTCCTGGAATTCTGTTGGAGAAGGAAGCAGAAACAGAGGCATAGCTCAGTTCAGTGACCTACCCGAGGAAGGGCGTCAGGGTGACGACCCACTGCAGGAAGTTACCTGGGCCCGTGGAGCCTACTGGCCTCCCTGCCTGCCACATATGCATCTGTCTAATCTTCTGCTCCAGTGGAGAAGTTCCACATGTGGACTCTGCCTCTGTGGTAAGGGCCAACATTACACCGCTGGAGCCCTCGTTGGCCCTGTAGTCCTCTCCCCCGCTCTGACGTTGCACCCAGTCACATTCTCAAGCAGAGGTGGGCAGCAATCTGCTAAGCGAATCCATGGCGAAGCCGGCAGGAGCCTGCTGCAGTGTGGCAGACACCCAGCCTGCGAATGTCCTGGGTCTTTGCAAGTCCGAGGTGCAGGCTTTCGCTCGCATTCCCAGTGCTGCTTCTCCCTGTTCTCTGCCTGAGTGTGGCTTGTGGTGTCCAGGGAAGGTCAGCGCCCCCGCCCCAGGCTGCCTTCCAATGAGCTCCAGGGTTCGCAGGGCACCGTGGGTTCCCATTCCTTTCCAGGCACAGTGGCTCTCTCTCTGCCTCCATCTTGGTCCTTGGCCTTTCTCTGTTCCCCGAGACCCCTCCTCTTTCCGAGGAACTCTGGGGGACCTGGGGACTGCCATGCTGCCTTCTGAGCCAGCACCACACAGAGTCAGAGGCTGGGACGGGAGGTGGGCAGAGCGTCCTCCTCGGGACCCAGGAGATGCTGGAATCACCCCTCCAGAGCCCTTTCTGCCAGAACCCCCTCATCCATCTACACCCACCTGCGCCACATAGTGGTGGCCATCGCAGGGTCCTGGAGGCCCCCCATCAGAACAGGAGTCACTTTCCTCCCATCTACACCCAGAGAAGGCCACAGCCCAGCTCCGGAGTTGGACCAGAAGGGTGGCATTTGTGTGCTCTAAGGATCCAGGGGAAGAGAGACCAATCCCAAAGCTGGGTGTGTACGGATGGTGGGGTTGTTGAGAGAGGGAGAGAGAGCTGTGCGCTGCACTTGCAAGATGGTTTAGACTCCGCAGAGCCATTGGAAAGCACAGGCTGAACACTCAGAAATATTTTTTTATGTTTTCTTTTTGTGTGTAACACATTTGGTCATCCCCATTCCCTGCTACCCATCCTCCCACCCCTCCTATTCCCTTCCTCTTGCGTGATAATAGCAGTCTGGTTTCTACTTTCTCGTCACCTGTTATAGATTCTGCACAGCGGGAGAGTGTTCTATGCCTTGTCTTTCTGAGTCTGGTTGGTTTCGCGTCATGTGATGATCTCCAGCTGTGTTCATTTTCCTGCAAATGACAGAATTTTGTTCTTCCTCCTTGCGGTTGCATAATCCTCCATCGCGCGTGCGGACTGCACCCTCTTAACCCACTCATCTGTTGATGGGCACCGACCTGTTGGCTACTGTGAGTTAGGGGGCAGGCAGGTGTCCCTGCTATATGGTGACCTCAGTTGTTTCAGGCATATACCACAGAATGGAATAGCTGGGTCACATGGCAACTCTTTTTAATTTTTTGAAGACCCTTCCTACTGATTTCTGCAGTGTTTGCATTAGTTTCTGGTCCTGCCAGCAGTGCACAAGAGTTCCTTTTCTTGCAGCATGTGTTGCTTTTTATATTCTTGGTGAAAGCCATTCTGACCTGGGTGAGACAAAACCTCAAGGTAGCTTTGATCTAAATTTCCCTAATGGGGGTCAGCGAGATGGTTCAGTGGTCTAAAGCGCCTGCTTAGGAAAGCTCAGGCAACTGCGGGGACTGCGGTTCGATCCCCGGCACCACATGCTGCGCCAGCCCCCACCACCAGGGCAGGCTGAGCCAGCCACAAAATAAATAAAATAAAGAAACAAACAAACACAACAAGCAAACAAATAAATAAATAAAATTAAAAAATAAATAAATAAATTTCCCTAATGGTTATAGATATTGAATTATTTTTTCATGTACTTATCTTATCCATTTGTACTTCTTTTGAGAAGCCTCTGATTTTTTCCCTTTTATTGGTTGTATTATTTGATTTTTTGGTGACTTTTTAAATTATTTATATATTCTAGATATTAATCCTACGTGGGAGACGAGCTATACACTCTGTTTTAAAAATCCTATAAGAGAGGGCTGGCCAAATAGCTCAGTGGATTAAAGCGCCTGCAAGCAGGCACATGGGCTGAGGGTTCCATCCCCAGGCCTGCTGTGCAGTCCCTGCCCCCGCCCTGCCCCGCACCCACCCGTGGGTGTGTGGTGTTGTGCTCCTGTAATCCCAGCTCTTGGGAGGCTATAAACAGGCAGATCACTACGAGTCCAATCTAGTAGTGAGACCCTGAACACCCTTCCCTAAAAAAAATAAATAAATAAAATAAAAATAAATGAATAAAAATCCCATAAGAGGGGTGAGGATATAGTTTAGCAGCATAAGTACCTGCCTGGTAAGTGCAAGGTCCTGAGTTTGCTCCCCAGTACTACAAAAACAAAAAACCCAAAATAAAAGCCCTGCAAGGCGCAGAGCTTCCAAGTATTGAAACATTTGGTTGTTTTGTTTTGCTGTAGCGGAAACTGAACCCAAGGCCTTAGGCACGCGACCTCTGCGCTGCAGCCCCACCACTCCAAACTTTTCTTAACTCCCACTGCGAATGCGTCATAAGGAGGCCAGCTTTATTCTCCAGAGCTCTGAAAGGGGGATGACTCCACGAGGCAGAGACAGATGCGGCCCCAGCAACAAGCTCACCGCACAGTGAGATGCTCCAGAGGTACTTTGTAGTGTGACGATGGCCACCAGCCTTCTTGTGACACATTCAGGCACAGTAGCTGGCCACGCCAGGCTGTGCTCCTCACCCAGGAGGTAGCCTTCAACCCAGGAGCTGAGTTGGGGACATTTGTTCTACAGGGCTGGAGTCTTCAGAGGAAGGGACCTAGGACCCAGCCCAGGCAGGTGGGGGGCGGTGTCCCGGGCAGCGGGCAGCTCATGGTCCGCCTGGGGACTTGGCTCCCCTAGGCTTTGAATCAAGACAGCACAAGGCTAATTCCACCAACAGCTGCTTCCTAGCCTTTCCCTGCTTGGGTGCTCTTGGCTGCCTCAGCTGCTCAGCCTTAAACTTGGGGCCCGGCCCTGGGCTGTGCTGCCCTAGCTCATCAAGGTCCTGCCGGAAAGGTGGGTCATCCTGAGGCTGCAGACTGTGTCCAACTGTAGCCTGACTCCTGGTAACGTGGCTCCATGACAGTGGCCCAAGATAGTGCTTTCGGTAGCCATCGGAGGCCCTCAGAATGGGTTCCTCAGCTGGCAAGCAGGAAGGATGGTCCCTCTCTGGCTTGGACACTGGGATGGTGAAGAATGTTGAGTAACTGTCTGGTAGGCCATAAACTGCTTGGGAGACAAGTTCTAGCCAGCGTCAACCATGATGAGCTGGTTGAGAAAAACAGGGGCTTGGGAAAGGGTTATGAGTAATTAGGCGCCTCATGCAGCTGCTTATCTAGAGACTCTGACATCTATTGTATTGGAGCTGATCTTAAAGGAGGGAGTAGGAGGCCCTAGTGGGGATGGGGAGGTGCTCCTGCCCCTCCTCCTGCTGAGCGGGGGAAACGCCTGCCCTGCAGGCTGGCAGCCCACCTCTTCCCTCTCCTCCCTGAGTGACTCAGCAGCTTGGAACCACCGGGGCCTGGGGAAAGGAGATGCTGCTGACTGCAAGCCCCGCTGAACGGAGCCACTGTTTTCCCTGCTCGAGTGACTGCTGATGCTGAGCCATCATGTTCAACCAGACAGAGCTCGAGCTCACTGCCTGCACTTGTCCGAACTGGCCAGATGGTTGTCCCTGAAAGTAACAAGCCTGTCCACCCCCTCCCCCCAGTCAGAGGGGACCATTGCAGCACAGAGGTGCTGAAAAGGTGAACTCTTCCTGCCTGACGGCTGTGGAAAGAAGCGGTCCCAGCCTTCCGGGGAGGGCTGCCTTCTGCATCCCTCCTGTGCATCGCACCAGTGTCCGTGTTGTGTGCAGTCAGCACCCTGGAGAGCTGCACCCTTCCTGCTGGCGGGGTGTCCAGGAGGTCTGTATGGCCCCAGGCCCCAAACGCAGGAGCTGCAGCCACTGCCAAACTCCAGGTGGAACCTGGCTTGGAAGAGCCAGGCAAGATGGCTCTGGAGAGCAATGGTGGGCACAGGGACTCAGTGTGGCACTGTGTGGCACTTGCTAGCCAACTGCTTTCCATACACTGCATGGTGGCTCTTCTGCCAGACTCCCCTCAGGCGTCACTTCCTCTGCACGCTAGAGCCATGCTATAGGAGCTCCTGTCTGCACAGCTCAAAGTTCCAGACGCAGGGGAGCGGCCAGGCCTGGGACTGTAGGTCTTCTCTCTTAAGATCCAAATAAGGCTGAGTGGCTCAGCTGCCCTGGAGCAGCCGAGCTGGGTCAGGTGCTGAGCTCAGAGAAAAGGCCTCTGCCCTGCCTTCTCAGGGTGGACGCAGCCGCTGTGCTGAACAGGCTCTGACAGGGACCCGGCTGGGGGAACGGCTCTGGGGCCAGGCCTGAGTCCTGGACCTTTTATCAGTCAGCCCTCTGGCTTCTCTCCAGCCCAATGAGGTTGAAAGAAATCACTGTAGGATGTAGTTAATTCACAGGGAAGTTTCTTAAAATACCAGTATTGGGGCCAAGGAGAGTCTGACTTACCCAGCCTTGGGTGAGGCTAGGAGTCACCAACTCTGGCTGGTTCTGTTGCCCAGGGGAGCACTGCACACATCCAGGGGTGCCCCTGGGTGCCCTAAACTGCCACCCAAGGCTCCAGGAGTGTGTGTTGTCTAGTGCGCACCTCCTGCCCACAACAGCAGCCAGCCAGCCGTGGCTCGTGAGCCTGGGCCTGGCCACATAGGCTGTGTTTGCACAACCTCTGCCAGCTTCTCGCTGGCGGCTCAGGGGTGAGGGGCTGAGTCCAGCATCCCTCTGGGAAAGTGGAAAGCTAAGGGCATGTGTGTGACTGCTGGGCAGGGCTGCTCTGCATCAGGAGGACCAGATGCATGGGAGGCCCAGGCCCAGCAGTGGCCCACCTGGCCTGGGGATCGCCAAGGAGACCGGACCTCTGTTATATTTGGCCTTGGGGACTGACCTCAAGAATGGGGGGTCGGCTCACTGGTATGCTTCACTTACAATACCTTTGCCTCTACTTGATGTCAGAAAAAGGGGGAGAAGTGTTCCTGACATATCTAGCCTGTCCCCAGCAACGCTACTATAAGCAGAGCTCTCATGGAAAAGAAACAGCACCCAGCAGATGGAGTCTTGGTCCACTGAGGCTGTTACAACAAAATGCCACAGGCTGGGTGGTTTATAAAGAGCACAAGTTTGCTTCTTAGTCTGGAGGCTGGAAAGTAAGATCAAGGCGCCGGGAGGCTTGTGGTTTGGCGAAGGCTGGCTTCCTCCTTGAAGTTCTTGCTGTGTCCTCACAGGATGGCAAGCGGAGAGGCATTTCTGCAGGCCTGGGGCTTAGGATTCCAAACTAGGAATTGTGACATCCAGGCCACTGCTCCAGGGTCAGATCAGTTTCTGTTGGGCTGTCCTGCAAAACGGTCCTATAAGACTTGGCACGGAGGCAGCGGGAATGCATTCTGACCTCCTCAGGTTGCAAGCCATCTCTGGACAGCATCTGCTTGTGTTTCAGGACTTCCTGGGAGACGTGGCCCTGAATGTTCCCATGGGGGTCAGGCAGAGCCAGACTAATTCCAGGCACCCAGCCTGAACTCAGCAATGAGGACCTCAAACAGACTCCCTCATGCAAGGACTTGGGTGGCTTCACTCATAGGCTGACAGCAGGGTATGCCAGGCTCCCAGGGCTGGCAAGGGGTGCCCAAGGGAGCAGCCCCTCTTTGGTGCAGCCCATTTGCCATTTCCACCAACCAGGAAGCCCAGAGCCCCACTGCAGGGGTCTGACCCAGAAGACAGGAAAGCGGGTTTTTCAGCTGCGAGAATGTTATCTTTGTCTTCACGTAGGGAATCCGCTGGGAGCTACCGGCAGATGCAGAAACCCCAGGGAGAGGATGCACTGGGTTATTAAGATCTCAAGTGCGCCTGAGCTATGAGCTATTAGTCACTGGTTCCTGTGTACTGTGACTGCAGAGCCACTGTGCCCAGAGTCCAGATAGCTTCCAGAGACATTGAGTAACTGCATGCTATGTCCTTTACTTACATTTTTTTTGTCTTGGTTCCCAAGTTTTATTCAAGAATTCATAAAAAATATTCCAGACAAAGGAGCTTTAATCCTCATCTTCCTCCTCCTCTTCATTCTAGTTAATCTGGAAATAACGTAATTCATAACTCTCTTTGCTGCTAGCAACTACATGTAATCAGTCATGCAGAGTACTGTTCTTCAAATATTTTTGGGGGAGATATTTCAAATACCTTTCGGAAAAAGGCACCTCAGAGTCACAGTGCTCTTGCGCTTGCTCCTCTTGATGGTGAGCACCCTCCCACCGAGAGTCCTGGCTTTGCTGTTCACCTGGGTTCTTTCCTGGAGAAACTGCTGGAAACTGACATCATCCATGATTCCATTTCCCACAGGGTGTGTGCAATCCCGGGTGGACTTCAGGACCTGCTGGTTTTTTTTTTTTTTTTTTTTTTTTGCCCCCCTCTTCCCTCTAAGCTTTTTCTTGGGCACCATGGTAGGCCAGGAGCCCTCTACCTAAATTTAGTTTATATTTTTGATGCCATATTTGGGGACACATACCAAAAAAAAAAAGTTTTTTGTTTTGTTTTGTTTTTTTCTTCTCAGAGCTAGCATATAAAGCAATAATGAAGGTTAGGGATGTACTCACGGCAAAGCACTTGCCTAGCTCACAGGCAGCTCTGGGTTTGACCCCTGCCATAACAAAAAGAATTATATATATTCAGAATGAAGTTTAAGTTTGAATGGGAAGTTCTGTAAACTTACTCTGGTGGATTCACTAGTGGTCCACCTGTTACACCAGCGGAACCGAGTCAGCGCAGTGCTGGGTGTGGCGGCCCCACCTGAGCCCTGCTGCCCGCAGCAGAAGA
>PVKN010027470.1:0-13518 GCA_004027915.1 Capromys pilorides | reverse complement strand
CTTTTTTTTTTTTTTTTGGTTGTACCAGGGATCAAACTCGGGATCTTGCACTTGCCAGGCAAGCACTTATGCCACTGAGCTATTTCATGGCATGCCAAGGATTAAACCCCTGTCCCTGAGTCCGCCTAAGCAGGCGCTTCAGTCCACTGAGCTATCTGGCCAGCCCTTGAGAAGTTTGATTTAATGATTGTCAAACTAAAGTATGCCAGAAAGCTGAAAAAGCAACTGGGAAATGTGATGTTAAATATCAGGTAAGGAAGTTCTTCCCAGGCAGAAAAACAGGAAAGGGCTGAATAAGCAGCTTAGATATAAAAAAAGTTATAAAGTATCAATAAATCTAGTGGCTACATAGCCAAAGAAATCCCCTTTATGGTCTAAGAGATAGAAGATATTTTTAAAAAATATATCCCTTTGTATTGGTGAAAAGAGTAGAGAAACAAGTACAGGTTGAACATGCATAACTTGAAAATTAGAAATCCTTCAAAATCAAAAACTTTTGAGTGTCGATACAATGCCATGAGTGGAAAATTCCATGTGACCACATGTGGCAGGTTGCCCTCAAGATTACAGGCTCCCTAGAAATACTGTTTGAAACTACTTTCAGGATAAGTGTACAAGGTAAATATGGAAATATAAATGTACTCCATGCTTAACTGGAGTCCATTCCCGAAGATATAAAATTTGTAAAAGTTTTCTAAAATGCAAAAATGTCCAAAATCTGAAACACTATTTATTGACCTATGTATTTTGGATAAGGGGTTCTCAATTTACATTGCACAAGGGAGGTGTTTCTGATTCCTTCTGAGGTTTACCTTTTATGTTTTCTTGCATATGAAAGATCTATTAGAGGAATTTTTTCAGATTATTTAATTATACAGCCTTTCACTCATGTAGTAGAAGGAAAGAACCAATTCATTTGTTGGGTATGTTAATATTTATTGAGGCTGTTCTCTGCTAGTCTGGATTACAGCATGATTGAAGTGAGAGATGTGTAAACATGGTATTCTTCAGGGCAGTAGAGCTGCCAGCAAGTTCCAAAGGATAGGAAGAATTAAAAGTGTAGAGGACACTGCAAGGGGCAGCCTGTGAGGGCCATGCTCTGGAGGGGGCGCTGAGGCTGATGGCATTGTGGAATGCTTGGGGAACTGCTTGTGTGGAGAAGGCCAGCAGTGGGCCCACCTTGAATAGCCCCATCTACTGTGTGCTGGCCATGTCTCCTGGAGCTTGTCTGTCGTGGCAGGATTTGGACAGGAGAGTGCTATATTCAGACTTCTTTTGATATTGTAAAGCTGGCAAAGCATGGGCTGCTCCATTAACAGGAAAGTTTTCACTGCTGTGAAGATTAACACATGTAACGTGGAAGATTCTGAAAATCAATCCAAAGGATAATGTGTTTAAAAATTTTCCCAGAAAATGGAAAGAAAGGAAGACAAAATGTTGACAAGCATATTTCTTTTGATTAATAGACCAAAGCATTCTTTTCATGAGTGGCTAACCTGAAGTTTTCACAGTAGTAGATATGTTTTATAATATAGCACAAGTTGAATTTCAGTGTTCTCCTGCACTCAGAATGCAAACTAATGTCTGGTACCATGGGATTCCTGGTAGCTGAGCCTTCCTTAACTGCAGGCTGCCGGACTTTCTTGTTTGATATGCGACACTGTTTTCACAGTGCCCCTCATCCAAAGAATTACCTAACAGTTTTTTTATGAAGTAGCTAAATCTGAACAATCAGTTTAATGTCTACTCATGATCTGGCACTTTTTTAGCAGTTTGGAAAAATGACACTTGTCAGTTTTAAATGAAAGTATTTTCATGTCATTTTTTTAAAAACCATAATTATTCTTGAGATATGTGGGTACTATTAGGTACTGCAGAGTTTCACAGACATTTGAAATAGACCGAACACCACATTCTTAGTTCTATTTCTGAATTAATCATTGGCTAGTCCCTAGGTTTTACCCCCAGCCGCCAGCCTCTCACCACCTCATCACAGACACAGTGCCTGAAAAGAATAAAATGTGACCAAATATTGAAACCATGAACTACTGGTTAAAGCTAAAAGTTCTTGTGTTCTAGACAGATGATATTTGTTTCCTTCAGAATTTTAAAGTATCCAGTGCAAACCCCCTCAGTGTGCTTTGGTACTCTAGGGTATTTCAGTGTACAGTTGAGGAATGGCTCTAACTTTGTTCCGGGTGTTAGTACCACTTGGATTAGTGTGGAGCCTAACAACGTAAGTTTCCTGTGGGGCTGTGTAATCATTTGGGCCCAAGGGCCAGAAATTGTGTATTCTGCATGGCAGAGATGTGGTGAAAGTGCGGTGGAAGGAGAAGGGGCATCTATTCTTTTGTGGATTTTCGGAAGAGACTCTGAGCTCTTCTACCTGGGAAGGACCTACAGCTGGCCTGAGAAGGGTACAGAAAGGGGCACAGAGAGGGAGTTAGCTGGGGGACAGGAGGACGGAGAGTCGTGGAGGGTCCCGCATCTCAGAGCAACCCCTTTTTCATGTGAGCTGGAATTGGGTAGGGCACAGGACTTTTGTCCTGACTTCAAGCTTGAGTGTCAGAGGTCATTCTCTCCCTGCCTATCTGTTTTCTACACTGGGGGAAATACGTCCTCTGGTAGCTTCCAAGAGTAGGTGTGTGAAAAGCATGCTTGATCTTATCCTACATGTATTTGTAAAGTGCGTTTCATACTCTCAGTATAGAATTTAAAGTGTAAAAATAATGTTCCACTTGTATTTGGGAAGATGTTCTGAGCTTTTAGTACTAAGAAGTCTGATGCACCCCCAGCTTCCCTAAGAATATTGAACACAGCCCCTCTGGCCTTTAAGAACCTACTGTGGAGATAGTATTTTCCCCAGGCCTGTGTTAGAATCATGCTTGTGCAGCAAGTCACAGGTGAACTGTTCCATGTGCAGCTTACTCCTTGACCTGTGTATGTGACCTCCCTCTCTCCCAAAGTTTTGAGTAGCTTTTTATTTGTACAGGTTTTTTTTTTTTCTTTTAAAAATATTCCTAGTAGTTTAATCTATCTCCTGCAATCTGCAAGTTTCCTTCTTTCTAAAAACTGAGTATATCTCATACAGTATAATTCTAGATGGGATACCTAACGATAGTCAAGCTGGCGTTTTGGGTGCGGGCTTTTCCCATTGTGCTTCAGTTCCATATGCTTCTCTTTAATCACACAGTCGAGTCCAGTTACCTGCAAGGTTTGTGAGATTTATGTTTTGGAAGAACCCAAGGGAGCAAATGCCTAGGGTAGAGAAGCGGGCTGAGTTACTGGTCAAGGTTTCTAAAGAACTTTTTGCGATTGCTATAAGAAACCAGAAAGATAGGGGCAGTAAGACTGGTGAGCTGTGTGGATGCTGTTTACCTCATGTGACTGCCGGGATTGGGTAACACCCAGCACTGCTTTTCTGTCACAGGATTCTCTGGTGATCCTTTTATGAATTAAGGATAAGGGTATTGTTTCACTATGATAGTAAAAGATAACATTCTAAAGATAAAAGATGCCCTGGGTAACAATCATTGGCTCGTCCTGACTGAGCAGATGCTCCCAGCCCCGCTCCAGACACACAGGACCTTTCAGGGCAGGTGCAGACCAGCAGGACTGGAGAACACAGCACACTCCTGCCATATTGCCTTTTTCCTTTCTACCCAACTGTCCTCCCTGCCCTGAAAACAGTAAAGACAGACCAAACAGAATATATTGAGATGACAATTTCTGGCTTTGGCTTTATTTTTTTCATTTTTTTTTTCTTCTAATTAGTCTCAGCAAAAAAGTCCAAAACTTCATGTATAATGGAACCAGAGTTCTTACAGCTAAATACAAATAAGGGGAAAGCAAGTCAAAGTACAGCATGCCTACTCCATGTCAGGGGAGTGTGTGCTCAGGAGTCACATAGCGTCAAGCTCTGTTGGGGCGAGGAGGGCAGGTGAGGACTCTGCCTGGACTTCACGGTGCCCTGAGGTTAAAGTCACTCTGGACATGAACATAAGCAGATTTTCGTCTTTCCATGCCATTATTTTATAAATTGATTCTGCACGGTCACTAAAAGCTTCACTGACATTTTTCAATCTTATAAAATAATTATTTCATATAGGAAACAGTTTGGTGGCTCTTGGGCAGGGTACAGTCTGAACCTGTGTTTTGCTGGCTTTTTAGAATGCTTAAGAAACAGTTGCTGGCTTTTACAAATTAGAAAAATTTAAGAATGAGAAATTCAAGTATTAGAAAAATCTCAGATATTTACCTGGATTTTAAAAAATCTGACAATATGACAGAATGAAATTAGCTGGCAGCAGCCACCTTGAGACTGTAGGGGACTTCAGTGTACACCTTCCTGGATAACGCATACTTTTTTTTTTTTTTTTGTCCCTGTAAGGATTAGCATTGGCACACAGTTGCTGTGTTGAAAAATAGCTGCCCACATTTTGAAAGTTAGCTGCTGAAATTCTGTACGAATTTGCTCCTATACAGTGTTGGTTAGAAACAAAATACAGTAAATTCTGACAGTATTTGTATTAGAGCAAAGTTTACAAGCATTCTTTTTTCCCCTAAAATACACTGGAAAGTTCTGGTCATATATTTATTGTTCAGACCTTCGAACAAATGCATTCAAAAGTTTGTTTTAGTAGGGTAGCCAGATATAAACATAACACAGTATAGCCCAAATTTCTTGATCAAAATTTTCTAAATACATATTATGACTAAAGAAATTCTTCTTTATTATCCTATCTGTGTGAAGTTGAGCTGGCCTTGGTGACACGGCTGTAGTGCCTTATATACCTGAACACTGCTTCTCTGAGGGCTCAGTGACCTCTGAGAGTCCTTGCAAGGTGGCTTTTGCTGCAGCTAGGTGTGTGCTGGCTTGCTACCACCTGCATGCTTGTTTCTGCCAACAGCAGAAATATTACGGTGGAACATTACAGTTGAACTTGAGAAGTAGTTCCTACGTGTATCTTGAATAGAGCTGCCCTGAATGCAGTGGTAGGAGCTCAAGCGGAAAGGGATTAAGTGATTTACCCTCAGTCATGCTGCTAATTAGTAATGGAGCCAAGATTAGTGTCTAAGGCTGACAGCACCTGGTCCTGAGATTGTCCTCAGCCGCCTCATTCCAGCCCCCTCTTGCCACTTCTTCCTGGCATTTCAGTAGTACAGGGTTGTACGAGATTATTTGTAAGCCAGAAGTAAGGAGTGGTTTCATTTCAAGATAGTAGCCACTCAGTGAGGATAGTTTGTGATTATTTTGGTCAGGACTTGACTTTAGGGTCATGATTTTTCCCTTGAGTTAGTTATTCCTGTATACTGTGTGATTCTGTGACTTCAGTAACTGATGTTTCAAGATACTTCATGAATACATTTTCATTCCAATAAGTAAGCTTGGTGACACCAGCGTTGACTAGGAAGTTGTTTATTCACCCGGAAAGTAACACATTAGAACTGTGTGCCTCTGCCTTGTCTGTGTCTTGGTTATATGAAAGCTGTTTTGGATTCATTTACTGAGATTGTCAGTGCTTAATAACAGGTGAGAGGAGAAGATCCTTTTGCTTTCACTAAGAAGTATATTTAAAAAATTGTTTCCTGAGGCTCCAATTACTGTTTTTTGTTTTGTTTTGTTTCTTGAGACAGGATCTTGCTATGAGTTCAGACTGGCCTTGAGCTCACGTTCGTTGCCCAGGCTGGTCTCAGATTTGCACTGATCCCCCTGCCTCAGCCTCCCAAGTGCTGGGATTACAGGCATGCGCCACCATGCCCGCCTACTGAGGCTCCAGTTACTGTGACACTGGGTCTCACTTCCTTTTTAAATTCCATTTTTCATTTGTCTTCTCACATTAGATATTTTTGTTTCTTCAGGGTTCAATATTTTATATATTTTAAAATTTAATATTAGTGAATATAGTTCACTTCTAAGAGTTGTTTTTACTCCTTCACTCCATACTTTTTATTTTTGGACTGGGCTATATTTGGTCTGAGGATACAATTAATGGTTTTTGCCTTTTTGTTTTCTTTTTTCTTTCAAGTTTTTCTATTTGCTACATTATCCCTGTTTTTTCCAGGAATTATTTTTATTTTCATTTTGGTAATCCTTTTTCTCCTGAGTTTCTTGTCAACATTTTAGGCTTTGCTTGTATGTTTTGTGAGCCTTGGTTTTCGGTGTCAGTATAAAATAAAGCAGTATGAAGTTGGATAAGAAGTTAGTGCACTGGAAGGAATCTGCGGCTGTCAGATTTCATTCCAGGGAGGCTTCCCTCTGGGACTGCCCCTTATATCTCGTAGGGAGAGCTCCCACTGTGTTAGCTGTGCTGGTTTTCTTTAGGCAGTTTTTTTCTTTTTCTTTTTTTTTTTTTCTTTAAAATCTGCAGAAGTGGGGAGTGGAAGTACATCAAGGTCCATGTCTGTGCATAGATGTTTGACCCTCTTAGTTTCACCCTCATATATCCCTGACTGTCTTCTTCCTGCACTCAGGGAGGATTTAAGTGGCACCATCCACCTGTCCATCATTGTGTATCCACAAAACTAGTAATCTGCTTTGCTTCCTTTCTTGTCCTTGTACCTCACACAATGCACACAATAGCATGTAGGTCTGACCATGTCCTGGGCACTATGCCAGGTACTTCACCTGTGCAGTCACTTGATCCTCATAATAAACTTGCAAGGAGAACACAGTTGCTATCCTCACTCTGCACGTGAGGACACTGAGGCACAGGGAGGTGAGTGTACTGGAGTCACCCAATAAATTACACGTAAGAGGCAAATAGCTAAGATTAAAAACATCAGTTCACATATTGCTTTAAAACATAAAACTTTATTTATGAACTACGCTTTTCTGTTATTCCGTGTTTGAGCAGGGAGTTACCAAATACATGTTCAGTCATAATATTAACGTGGCAGCTCTCACCTGATGGTGGCTCTCACAGCAACAGCTGGCCCAGTTGTTGATGTCTCCTCAGTCATGAATGTGCAGTGTTTCCACATCTGCCAGCGCATTTTCAGTGTTTGTGTATGGGTGTGAGGTGTGTCCTCAGATGAGTCCAAGCATCATTTGGAATTCCTCCTCTGCCCTAGAACTGACTGTGTTGCCTGAAGATGAATGTTTTCTTACCTTGGAGCCAGCTGTCCTGGAGGGTGGGCAGGAGGAGAATGAGGCTGCCTGCAGACTTCTGGCGGCTCTTGGCAGCATTTGTTCTTCTGTGTCTACTCAGCGAAGTAAATGGTCAGAAAAAGGGTAAGTACATCAATCCTAAAGAACACCAGCAAGTTTCAGTTTTGTTTCCATTTTGCCTATAGAAAGTAAGTCTTCTTTTGAAAGTTCTGTACTATGTGTACTTTTGCTTGTTACTGTTTTCCTATCTTTGTTTTTTCTGCTTTTACTCTTTAAAATCTAAAAAAAAAAAAAAATTCTGGTAGGTTGTGTTTGAATTTTCATTAAAGTATAAATATTGTTTAAAAAAAAAAGAAAGTAAGTGTTCTTTATCCCTCCACAGTTTTAGTGTTTAAAATCCATTCTTTTCCAATCTTTTTTGGTTTTGTTTCTTTTGGAAAAGTCTTTAAAGATAGATCAAAATATTCTTTTATCATTAAAAACTGAAGTATAATTTGCTTAAAATATTCTCCTAGGATGCAAGTTTATACTTTTAGCAGTGTGCACAGTCGTGACCCCAGCACCACCAGGATGGAGCACAGGCCCGTCACCCAGAAGATCCTGCCGTGCCTCTGGTGTCGGCTTCCCCTCCACCATCCCTGCAGTCCGCACTGCTCTGTGTTCTCTAATTTTACCTTTTTAGAATGTAACATAATTGAAATCTTAATATAGTCTATAATGCTGTTATATATTTAAACGTATCATTTTTAAATTTAGTAAGAAAATTACCTGGCTAGTAGACATTACCTAGAATATGTCATGAAAACCATTATTGTTCTGTTGTCCTTTGGTTTTGTTTTTATACTATATCCATAGTTAAACATATCTCTTTTCCCCAAGGTCATTGAATAAATAAATATTATCAAGATTACTGCTGATTTTTAATGTGAGCATTTACATACTTCTGTGTGCTCTCCTGCATAAATAGCTTTATAATTTATTGCTACAGTATCATGCCAACTATGTATAAAAATAAGAAAAAACTTTTTCATGGACATTTGTAGAGTTTCAAAATATCCTTTTTACTCTACTGTTTGCTTATCCTTTCCCTCCCTCCTTCTCTTCTTTTTTCTTTTTCCTTTTCTTTCATTGTCCTTTCTTTTCATTTTCTGCACAGAGTGACTGTTTTCACTTTATAGCGCTCATATATTCAATAATATTAGTAATGTTGTTGTGTAGATGGGAGTGAGAACTGGGAGGACATTGATTTTCTGGGCCACCTGTACTCTTCAGTTGTTTCAGGCCCTCCTCATGTTTTTCAAAGACTCATGTGATTTCATTACTGCTGAAATTCCACGAGCTTCTCAGTAGTCCAGAGGTCTGTTTTGGTGCTCATGGGGAGGTGCTCATATCCAGGCTGGCACAGGCAGCACCTGGATATACTTACTAGCTTTCCTGGTAGACTTGGGAGGCACATAGTTTTCACTGAGATTTTGTCATTATTTATTAATTTATTTTTTCCTTTTCAGCTGAGGTTGTTGGGAGATGTATGATGTGTTAGAACTCTCACTACTTCCGAATTTACACGTTTGGCTTCTTCCTCAATTTTCTTAGTCACCTTAAGTACTATTAGTTGGCCCTCCTGATCTCAGAGTGGTCTTGCACTTGGCCCCAGTCATTCTTTACCATTGAGCTTTTGCAAACAAACAAAGCTACAAAAAGAAGTATGAGAGCAGTGCTTTCCCATGACAGCAGGGTCATCTCTTCCTGGAGGAAACAAGTCTCTGCAGACCCTATGTTTGTGCTTACAGCTGAAAACATTTAACCATTGCTGAGTATATTCTGTGTTGTTCATGTTGTCTTTCCTTCACCAGGGGCACCTCGTGGTTTGAAATGTACAACTAATAATTTACAAGTATGGGACTGTACTTGGAAAGCACCCCTAGGAGCAGGCCATGGTACCATTTATAAAGTTTGTATTGAAGACAGGTAATGGAAGTACTTGATTAATTTACACCTACAGACTAGAAGTTATCTTTCTTCTTAGAATATAAAAATTTTATTACAGAAACTTTTAAGTGGAAGTTTAATTCTGAACTATTGTCAACCAAAATAGAAACAAACCCTTACCACAGCCAAAAGTTTGGTTCTTCCGTTATACACAAAGAGTAGGGAGCATATCTGCAATTGTGATGATGTGCTGTGGGCAGTTTTATTGTTCTCTCCCAAGCCACTCTCTGTCTGTAGCAGGTTTAAGTGCTTCATAGAAAGCCACCGCTTCAGTGACAGTGGCTCAGCATGTAGACCTTGACTCCCATGGAAAATCTGTGTTAGGCAGTTCAGGACTAATATATTTATTTATGGTTTTATGGCCACAGGGACCCAGTGTGTCTTTGTCATAGTACTTAGCCTCTTTACCCTGTGACTTTATTTTTAAGGCAGTGATGCTTAAGAAGCAACTATGTTGTCTGCACTGCAGGAAGAAAGCAGGGAAAGTGTATCTCAGTTACCTCTCTCATTGCTAAGAAAAAGTGCCCAACATCCAAAGTTAAAGGAAGGGAGCTTTAGCTCAGAGTTCATAGAGATTTCTATCATATGATAGACACAGTCAGCTTCCTCGAAGGCAGGGTGGCATGGCAGAGGGGCATTAAACAGGAGAAACAGTTCATAATAGGCAGAAGGCAGCAAAATAGTGAAGGAGGTAAGCAGCAAGTGAAAAGCAGGAACCCTGTTTCCCTTATCTCTTATGCAGTCTTCCCACCCTTCCTAAGGGTGCAGCAGCCTTAATCCTAGCTTCATACCGTGAGTCAGTCCCAGCACTGCCTCCTTGAGTCTAGGAGTACACAGCCTAGATGCAGCCACATCTTTAAAGCCTTGCCTGTGACTGCAGGAGACTTTGGGAGAGCATCTAGATTTAAACCTCTGAAAAACTCCCCCAACACACCACTGTTTATCTTTCATTGGCCCGAACCCAGTCACATAGCCGAACCTAGTTCTAGAAGTTAGGAAATAAGTTCTATCAGTGGGCCTGTGATATTGCCCCTGGTGTGAGAGAGACAGACATTGGAAGGCAGTGGCAGGCCATGTTTTCATGTCTCCTTATCCTCCACAGTAACCTTGGAGTGGGCTGGAAGCTCTTGTGCTTAGGGTTGCTTTTGGCCTCCCATATACCAAAATAACACCCCTTGCTTTTCCCTAATCTCTGAGATGCTTAGCAGCATTAGAGGAGTGCTGGTGTGCTTCCCCCAGCCACAGTTTGCTAATGAATAGTTCTGATATAAGTCAACCTAAATGTTTATGTAAATGCAATCAGATTTTTCCCATTCAGTGTATATTCATTGAGCATTCCCCCAAACCTTGGAGCAATTTATCAGAATGGGCAGGTGATGTTGCAGAAATAGCCTTATAATTTTAATTCTTTAAATCTCGCTCCTGAGAAGAAAGTTTATTTCTCACTACATTCTGTGTCTGCCGGGTGTTAGCTGGGATTTCCATCCTAGCTTTCTTTCTAGCGGTCCCAAGTATTACAGTTCTGGTAGCAGAGCAAAGAAGGCACACAGCCGGCACTGGCTTATAGAAGACCCTTTCTGAGTTGAGAGATGAGATTTTTTTACTCAGCTCTCTCTAGTTAAGTAAAGCCACATGGCCATGCCTTGCTTTAGAAGAGCAGAGGAGAGTCCCACCATGAGTCCAGAAGGAAAGATCCTAAAGAATTTGACAGATAGTGTGAATAGCAGCTTCACATCACCCTAAGTGAGTAACTTAGTTCTGTTCCCAGGAGTTCACGGTGAAAAGTAGCAAACCTGTGGGTTACATGCAGTTGGAAGCTTTATGTGAAATGTGAGGAAAGGGAACCGAGAAGTGTTGAGGTCTAAGGGGCTGCTAGAAGACATATGGTGAAGGGAGGTGTGCTCAGTTCTCTACAGAGGAAGAACCAAAGGGGGTTCCACCCTGAATGAGTTTTAGGTGCGGTGGCTTGAACAGATAAAATGATGTCATGTGGAGAATTTGGCTGGTTTGGGATTTGGGGCCTAAGAACACCTCAGCACATGAGGTTAAGAAGGAAGTGACCAGGGATCAGGGCTCCCGTTGGAATGGGTGCTGAGGAGAGGCCTGTGCTGGGTAGTAGGTGAGAGCTCACTACACAGAAGATAGATACCTTTGCATTCATTAAATTTTTCATAAGAAGTTATATATGTTAGAATAACAATAAAAGAATGTAAATGTGCTCCCAGGAGGTCCAAAGGGCTGTGGAATCAGGACATCTAAGAGATACTACATAGGGGATTAGAAACCTTTTGAAAGCAGAACTGACAAAGAAATTTTGTTAAAACCAAGGCAGAAGAGTGAGCAGGTTGTAGGTGTGTGTGACAGGGCCACAAGGCGTTTTACTCCCCTCACTGACTGCCAGTGAGCTCCAACTCCCCTGAGACTCTAGGCAGCCTGTTCTGTAGCTTGGTGTTGAGGAAGTGGAGTGGGTTGTAGGCAAGGCTGGACAGGGAGCGGGGTGGGCAATCACAGGGTGTGCAAACCCCACATTTCTTGAAAGAATCAGTGAGGCTTATTCATCGTGCTTTTTGCACTGGTATAATTACTGTTAAATATTTTTTCAGTTTGAAATGCAGCACAATGCTGCGTGTTTTTGTATATAAAAAAAGAGTATTTTCCATGTATTTTGTGTTGTTCAAGTTTTTATGAAAATGACTATTATGAAATTAAATTCTATTTCTAATTAAAATTCTATTTCTTTTATCACAGGCTCCATTCTTGTTATCAATTAGGGAAAGCAAATATTAAAATCCCAGCTCTTTCACCTGGTGATCATGAAATAACAATAAACTCTCTACATGATTTTGAAAGTTCTCTGAGTACATTCATACTAAATGAAAAAAATGTTTGTAAGTATTCCAAAAGAAAACAAATGGAACATTGTTAGTATTGGGGCTGGGGAGATAGCTGCATGGTACAAGTGCCTGCCTGGCAAATGCAAGGTTGTGAGTTTGAACCCCAGTCCTGCCAAAAAAAAAAACATTGTTAGCATTGAGATACTGGTAGTTGGGGGACACTGTGTTTGCACCTCACTTCCTATGCTAGTACTTCTCATAACTACTTGCAGTGCATTAGATAGCATGGCCCTTAGAGAGAAGGAAGAAACTTGTCCTGTAGTCAGTCACAGTGGCCACCCAGGGTTCAAGAACCTTTCCTCTGTTCCTTGCTCTTCCATGGCTGCCTTTGCATGTTTGATTCCTATGCTTCCTCCAGGATCTCAGACGCCATTACGCTGGCATGTGGTCTCTGCCCGCACTCATGATCCCGTTCCTTTCTTTTCATACTCCGAGGTAAGCGGTGCTCCTTCCTGGCATTGCTCTCAGCTAAATTAATAATCCACTGTGTAGTTAGCTATTACCCTGTTTCTCCTCCACCGGAAAACATGTTCCATGAGAACAGGGACTTTGTTACCTTCATGGAGCACCCAGCACAGTGCTGTGCAGGTAGCATGTATTTATTGATTGAATGATTAGTTAGGAAATAGGCCACAGGCAGGTTGGAAGCACAGAATAAGCTCCTGTTGACCCAGACAGAAACTGTGCTGTGTAGTGAAACTTTGAAAGTCTGAGAGGTTTTGACTGGTAATGGTGGCCCATGGGTTTCTCAGCCGCTGCAGCCCTTGTGGTGTGGCAGCACAGCAGTATCTGTAATGAATCTTGTAAGAGTGGCTGACTGACTCCAGGAAACACAGATGTAATTAGTGCTGCGTGATTTGCCCAGCTTAATGCACTAGGTGTGTACTTGGGATGATCTGTGCCAGAGACGGCACAGATTTTACATGTAGTAAATATGTGTCCTTTTTTAGCCTGATGTGTTGCCTATGTAAAGTGCTGCATAGGGTTGTCTTGCAGGATAATGAATATGGGCTATACTTATTATTTTTTAAAAGAGTTTTCAAGTCCATGTGAGAAATTTTATAAAGATTGGCCATCACCCTAGTATTCCTATTGTTAAGCCTTAAGTAGATTTTCTATGCATGTACACATGAAAATAATCTCAAAATTCATAATCTTTTGTAGGTTGTTAGCAAAAAATGTGATAGATGGATTCTCAAGTTAACTTATATAAATCTATGCTATGCTTAATTACTGGATAGTATTCCATCATATACGGAGGGCATAATTATTTAAAGAACTCTATTATTTGCTATTTGTTTTCATTTCCAACTTATTAGCATTATGATCAACATTTTAATGAACATGTTTTGCACATACATATTTGTGAATTTGGTTGATTTAATTTTGTTAAATTCTGAGAATTCAGAGTATTGGGTTAAAGATCATGTCCCCCCCACCCCAGGGCTTTTTATATCCAGTTACCAAATAGGTGATTAAAGTCTTTGTATTTCTTTGCATCCCTACCAGCATCGTGTTGATGGG
>PVKN010027469.1:5000-13513 GCA_004027915.1 Capromys pilorides | reverse complement strand
CCAAAATTCAGTAGCAAGCACAACACACAGTCAACAGACAATGTAAAGGTATTCTAGCACACCGATAGTAAATTTACTGAGAAAGAAATTAGGAAAACAAGACTTCTCACAATAGCATCAAGAAAAATTACATCCTTATGTATTAACCTAATAAAGGAAGTGAAAGAACTCTGTTCTATCTTCTGTGTAGATATTCCCCAAGCCTCATGAGGTTATAGCTAAAAATTTTTCAGAGGTGGCTGGGTCTAGAGTGTGTGGCGATGGGATTACATCTATGTGATTACTAAGAGTTCACTGATTGGTTTGGTGCTACCCTAACTCTGCCAGAATAGAGTTAAAAAGTGACAGAAAGAAGCTGCTAAGTTCACTTGCTTCTTTGTCTGCCTTCTGCTCATCATGAACTGTTTCCCCTCTCTGCTGTACCACCTGCCCTAGAGTCAGCTGGTCAGGGGCTGAGCCCTCCACCAACTGTGAGACAAGTAAACCTGTGCTTCTTTAGCTTGTCTCCGCCAAGAGTAATGTAACTAAGACACTCTATAAGGAAAACTGCAGAAGAAAATAAATTCTGGAAAAGAAAACAAAGAGGACTTCAGAAAGTGAAAAAATAGCCCTTGTTCCTGGACATGCAGAACTAACATTGTCAAATGGTCCTATATACAAAAGTCACATAGAGTTTTAATGAAATCTTAGTCGAAATACCAATGGCATTTCTCACAAAAATAGAGAAAGTGATCCTAAAATCCATATGGAGCTAGAAGAGAAACACAGACCAATCCTGAGCAACAAGAGCCAGGCATGAGGCACTACAATCTTAGATTTTAAATATATTACAAACTGTAGTGATAGAGCAGCTTGTTATTAGAAAAACAACAGCCATGTTAATCAATGCAATAAAATAGAACATGCAGCAATGACTCTAATCACATGCAGCTACCTCATTTTGAGAAGGGGCTAAAACTATTTCAGAGTAAAGTTATGTTCTTTGATGAATGGTTCTAGAGAAATTTGCTGTTCAGATGAAGAAGATTAAACTTAGACTTATATTCTTCACTATGTACAAAACTAAAGTCAAAATGGACCAAAGATCTAAATATTAAAGCAGAAACAGTTAATTTTGTGGAAGAAGAAAACATAAGAAAAACTATTGAAGACATAGTCATATGCAAGGATTTTTGAAATAGAACACCAACTGTACAAGAAATAATACCAAGAGTCAACAAATAAATCACATAACAAGTTAGGAAACTTCTAAACCAGGCAACAGAGTGAAGATACAACCTACATGTTGAGAAAAGCTCTTTTGCCAGCTATGCATTGGACAAAGGACTGGTGTCTAGAGTATAAGGATGCTAAAGTTAGATCCTATGAAATAATAGACCAATAAAAAATGAACAATTGAAATCAACAGACTTTTATCACAAGAAGAAATGCAAATGGGCAATGAACACATGAAAAAATGCTCAAAATAGTTGGCCATTAAATGCAAATTAAAACAAAACTGAGATTTCATCTTATTCCATGAAGAATGTTTATCAAGAAATTAAAACAGGGACTGGGGAGATAGCTCAGTAGAATAAGCACTTACCTGGCAAATGCAAGGTCATGAGTTCAATCACCAGTTCAACAACAACAACAAAAAGAAAGAAAGAAAGAAAGAAAGAAAGAAAGAAAGAAAGAAAGAAAGAAATTAAACCAAAACCAAAACAAATTTTGGTAAGTCTAGAGGGGAAGGGGACATTTTTATATTTTTGATGGAAACTTAAACTAGTAAATCTTTTTTTTTTTTTTTTGTATTTAATACAAGGTCTACAGGGTCTCACTATGTACATTGGACTCATAGTCTGCCTGCATTCATCTTCCCAATGGGTGGGATTACAGGAATGTGCCAACATGCCCAGGCTCAATCACAGTCTGAGCATGCCCCAGGGCTGGAGCCAGCAGGACACACCAGGGATTGAACCCTGGTTGCTGCATCTGCCTAATCAGGGGCTTTAGTCACATGAGCTAAATCTTAGGTGTAGCTTATATGTCCATCTACAGATGAGTAGATAAAGAAAATGTGACATTTGGGCACAGAGGCATACTATTCTGTCATAAGAAGGATAGCTTGAGACCATTTGTAGGAAAATGGCCTGAGACCACCATATTGGGTGAAGTAAATCAGATACACAAGTATACCACTTAGTCTCTTTTATATGAAACATTTGAATATAAATAGCAAGCAAAATAAAAGATGGGTAATAGGAATAAAAATTAAGTTTCCTGGATGTATTCTTGATTTATTCCATGTTACGGTTTGTATCTAGTTGTCTCCCTAAAGCCTCATGCCATCACTGAGGTAGCTTCTAGAGTTTGTGATTAGTTCATTTCCAATGCTGGGATTATGGGGCAGATAGCCTGAATACAATAGAAAGAAGGAAGGGAGGCCTGCTACCACTGCAGCCACTGCTCTTCCCTTTGCTCTTTGCTCTTTGCTGTTTTCTGCCTCCATGGGCTGCTGCCTTCTGCCATGTGCCACTCTGCCTTGGAGCCAGCTGAAAATGGACTGAAACCTCTACTAACTGTGAGCTAAATAAACCTTCCCTTCCTTAATTTTGGCTGTGGTATTTGTCCCAGCAACAAAAGAAAAGTGATACATTCATTGAAACATTATGATTTTATTTCTACATTTTGTGATGTTTGTAATATTTGATAGCTTTTTAAACATGTTTAAGCTTTAATTTAATTAACAAGGATTATGTCTTCATTAACAATTTCACTTAGCTTTTTTCTTCGAATAAATAAACCTTTCTACATAATACAAAGAAATAAATCAAATTTATAATAATAACAACTAAGAATGAGAAGAGAATTCACAGCACAAAAATATTTCCTTTCTTGGGGCCAGTGAGATGGCTCAGCAGTCTAAAGTGCCTGCTTAGGCAAGTTTAGGCTATCACAGGGACCACGGTTCACTCCCAGGGCAGGTTGAGCTAACCATAAAATAAAAATTCCTTTTTGAAGGATACAGTGGTTAAAACAATTTTCATATTTTAATCTGTGTGCACACACATTTGAGGTTAAAAATATGAGTAAGTGTTGTAATTTTGGAGTAGATCTTTGAAGTTTCTCATGTTCTTACCTGCTCCCTATCCCCTTAGTCCTAACTTTGTATCTCCTATTTGGGTTCCACTTTTTTTCTTCTTACCAGAAGGAAAACTAAACAGAGCCCAGAGTAATTCATTTTTCCATGGAACAATGTAGAGGTTAATAGGTATCCATCCCCAAGCTATTACATTTTCATGCAAAGTGAAATCTGTAGTCTAAGAAGCAAACTTCTAAATGTGCAGTTCCAGGTAGCAGGAATTATGAACAGTGGGAAGGATGCAGGGAACTTCACTGCTGCCCTGAAACATGCCCAGAAGCAATAATTGTCCTAAGTAAAAATCAAAGGGTCTATGACTAAGGATTTGTATCTAACAACAGCTCTAACCTGTGATTCTTCATTAAGTCCTTATTCATGTTCCTTATGCATGATCTGACAGTGTATAAGACACCGTCATTTACAGTTTCTACATGCAAGAATATTTTTTGCACTCTTCATTGTACCTGTGTCCCAGTCCATGGACGAGGTAAAATCTATAACCAATACAATGAAGAGTGATGGTCTGCAGGGATGTATTACCAGAATATAGTCTAAATTTAAATTTACTCCAAGTTTAAAATTTTTATTAACATGTAGGCAAATATTCTGTAACTTGACGACATAAGCATCTCCAGATACTACTCCACATACCATTAAAATAATGTTTTAATATGACCTATAAGAATAAAGGTAATGAATAGAATCCTCTTTAGAAATCCTTTTTGCTATAACTTATACATAAAGAAAAATGATATTATATAAATTTAGAATCGCATGATAAATCCCTTGGTCTTCACTTCCAAGCAACTTTGTACCTGTGAGTCTTTCTATATATAACTTCTAGAACTAGTATACATGAGAGAATGTGCTAAACTTGAGTTTTTTATATTTTAGCTGTACCAGTGACTAAATTTTAATACACATAGACATTTGGATACTATCAATGCATGATTAACATCTAGGGACCAGAGAGGTAGCTCAGTTGAATAAGTACTTGCCTGGAAAGCATAAGGTCCTGAGTTCAATCCCTGATATCACCAAAAAAAATTGACATCTGGATCTGCCCACCCATTTTCTTTTAAAGAAACATAGCAATGTAACTGTTTTTTTCTTATTTCCCTTGTTCATTTCCCCCTGAACCTTTAGCTTTGTCTTGTTTATTGATTTATTACATTATAAGAAGAATAAAAAATAATGGATATGCTATTTGAGGTGATACAGAATTAAAAAAAAATAACAAAATGATAGGAATGCAGCAATAGCTGTTACATTGCCTATTGTTCTCACTAAATTTCCCTGTGGAGAAAGTGACTTGGAGTATAGTTAGCTTCATTTGATTTCTACCTTTCCCTCTCTGCCAATGTCATTTCCTATCATCTACTTCTGCTTTACGTTAACAGCCATTCCTTATTTGGTCACTTTGCCAAGCATTTTGCTTCTTAACACTAGGGAATTAGATAGTCCAAAGGGCTAAGTATCTATGCTGCTTCTGTGAGCCTAACATCTGTTTGTTCACTTGAGATTTCACATATAAATGAGCTCATAGGTGCCTTAGCTAACTTTATATAATGTCCTAAAGATTCGTCCATGGTGTTTCAAGTGGCATAATCTTATCTCATAAGGCTGAATATCTTTTTTTTTTTGTCCATTTATCATTGGTGGACATGTGGGTTGATTAAGGTAAATAATGCTCTAGTTCAGTCCAGCTCTTCTGCCAGCATATTGGCTTCATTTTCTTTAGACTATATTCTGGTAATGAGATTGCTAGACTATAAGGTAGTTCTTTTTAAAATTTTTTGTGGAACTTCCATACAGTTTTCCTTAATGACTATACTAATTTACAATCCCACAAATAAATACAAGTGTTCCTTAGTCTCTACATGCTCATTAATATTTTTCTGTTTTCTTTTTGATAGTAGCCATTATAAAAGACATGGAATAACATACCTCCTTGTATTTTTGATTTGCATTTGTTGAGCATTTTTCACTTACCTGTTGGCCTTTCATGTGTATATATCACAAAAACTAAAAATCGTGAGACATACTTTGGATTTAGATTGGTATTCTAGCTTGCTAGCCTAGGCATACAGAAATGAAATTGGAGAGATTGCGCATGATGATGATTTCACCAGTAATATAGACCTGCACAGAGCACAGCACTCAGTAATTTAGGTTGAAATCAGCTAATGTGACCCTCTAAATGATAATGATGGTAAGAAATTTTATCAACATAAGTAACTTTGTATGTTGTACCACTTTTAAGCTTCCCTGCATATGCTTCTTATTTTTAAGGGAAAGATGAGTGAAAGTGACACTTGACTAACTTTGTCTTCTACTCTCTGTCATGCTCTTCTGAGCCTGAGGGCCACATTATCAGTGAGGGTAAAGGTAAACTTAATAATAATGAAATTGATGCAAATATTATTGGTAAAATTCAAGAAATCTCAACATTTTATTCAGTCCTCTTCTATAAAAATGGTCAGCATTACTTTATGAGCTGATCCCTGTGGCCATTTCAATAGGCCTACAGGTACAAAGTCATTTACTCTGTCTGCACAGGGACTTTACCTGAGGTTCTACATTACGTTTAGTAATGCTGAAGGGCTTTCCAAGGGCTCCTGCTATCCCAGCATCATCCCTTGGGTAATCACTGTAAAGCAGAAGTCTGTGCTTATGCAAGAGTTAAAAATAGCAGCAATTTAAAAATGATGAAACTTATTATAAGATCTCAGGACAACAAAATTACTTAAAACATTGCTTATAGCTGTTTTCCCCTTAGAGCAACTTAAATGTTAAGTGCATAAAGTGAACATCTGTCTTGGATATATCGATTCTTCATGTCCTCACCTTTATTAAGAAACATGCTGGTGCCCATCTCATTGGGTACACCTGGTTTATTGCTAAAATATATAGATTAAATAACTATTGTTCATGGAGTACAGAGATAAGCCCTGATGCAAATATTGAATGGTACTGAAGGATACTTACACATATTCCAAGTAAAATTGTATGAATAAAAGAGGCTGTGTTTATTGACATAGTGGTAGATAAAATAAGATAGCATTGAATGAGTCCTTGGATTATCTGTGAACTTCACACTTGTTCTCTTATTTGTTTCCCTCAATAATTTCCATATCCATGTTAATCATTTGTCATCTGGCAGGTACTGAGTGAGACCCATGAACACATGCAATATTGTATAGTAAGATGGATATACTGCTTGCAGTCTTGGTGCTAACACTCCAGACACAGAGTCAATAAAGATAGAAGTAATATGATGGATGCAACTAGAGAACATATTCTTAAGTGAAATAAATCAGACTCCCATGTGCAAACATCATATTATCTCCTTAGCGTGAGAACCTAAAAGAGAAAAATATAATCTGAAGGGTACAACAGACACTGGTAAAAAGGAATAAATTTATTCAAAAGGAAAGAAGTACTAAGTTAAGGAGAAGGACAGAGAGGGAGTGGAGAAAGAAATTTATCTGTGAATGTAAGCAGGATTGTTTGGACAACTGTACTGTGCATTTCTACTTGTCTATGGAAAGGAGCAGTTAATGCTTTAATTTGTTTCATCTCCTTTTTTCAATTATTTCTTTTTGTCTTCTTAATTTCTTATACATTTCTTTCTTTTTTTTTTCTTCCAATTTTCCATGCATATATCTGATAATATGAATAACTGCTTGGAAGACAACACTATGTATTACAACAAACACTGTGAAATTCATATTACTTTGTTAAATGAAAAATTGTATCAGTTATAATTCTTTTATTAATTTTTTTCATTATAATTTGTACTCTAAAAATAAAAAAAAAATCACTGTATGTTTAGAGCACCAAGTAGTTCATTTGTCACAGCTTTATAAATGAAAAAATTGAAGCTTACTGAAGTAAAATAACTCGCATGAAGGTTTGAACTTAATCTTTCAGTCCTTCTGCAGACTGTGTTCTGTTAACCGACAGCTGTGCAGTTCTGAGGCTATGCCTTTATTGTTTGGTGTTTTCTGAAAAGCTGAATGGCAACAAGGAGGTAACTTTCGGTCTTTCTTTGTCCAAAGAATTTTCTGCTGCTACCAAAGAATATCACAGAGTAGGTAAGTTATAAACAACGAAAGTTCTTCGGTTTACAGGTCTAGAGGCTGGCAAATCCAAAGTCAAGGTGTGGTACCTGGTGAGGGCCTCCTTGCTGTATCCTGACCCTGTGGGAGAGCAGGTGAATAGGTAGGAGCGAGAAAACCATGGGAGCTGATCTCTCTCGACACTGGTGGTAGCAGCCTCGGTTGGCCAGGGTGACGCCTGCCTGAATGTCCCTGTCTCCAAGACTCCACCTCCCATACCATTGCTGTGTTAATGAAATTTCAACATGAGCTTTGCAAAGAAACATTAAAACATTGCCTCAAATTTTCATTCTCTTGCACCCCTTTAGTTCCAGTTTCAGTTTTGTCACAGCTTCTCAGGATCACCCGCGCTGCTCCCCCCCTTATTCCCTAAGGATTTTCAGTAAAAGTAATCTGTAGCACTTTTGGGGCAGTCCTCTCATGTAGAGCTAATTCACCCTTGTGTAACTGTCTTTTTCCTTTCTTTAAGGCAAAAATGGTGAAGGTAGGTGATTATATAAAATTAAATTAAACACAGCCCCTGTTATTCTGCTATTCTTCCATACCCATCTTGATTTTATCCTTGTTTTTGAGGATAAAGGGATGGTTCATTTTCACTCTGGCACTGAGTGAAATGACCTTTGAGGGAAAGCCCAGTTAGGAAATGCCACTATCATGAAGCCAGAGCGGTAGCTATAAGGAGAACAAGGCAGGCTTACCAACGTGGACAGGACTCAACGGTGAAGGGTAAAGAGCTCTCCACGCCTATCCAGCCCTTCACACCTCCTGGGACATTTATTCAACACCTTGATCTGCAGAATGATGTATTTTTGATGAGGGAGAAGTTAAGAAAATCCTGGAGAGTCAAAGCAGACAGAAGACACAGTTCTTCTGTCCTGAATCAATGGACTATTTGGCTCATGGCTTCACTTTCCTGTAGTGATGGTCCAATCTGGTGCAAATCAATATTTGTTGATGCATAATTTCAAGGAGCAGTCTTGTGTTTTCTATAGCAAGGTTGTCTTTTAATAAGATGACCAAGCACGACTTTATAAGACAAACAAATGAAATAAAGCCTTCCAGACGACTACTGGAAATGTTCCTTTTTTTTTTTTTCAGCTCTAATACAGGCCTTTCAGTGAAACAGCCTGACAGTTTTATGTGTTTCTTCCTGTTTAGCATGGCAGTGAGGGATGGAATTTGGGCTTGTTCTGTCTGAATTCAGAATCACCATGACCTGTTGAAGTCACTTTCTCAAAATAAAGATAGGTTTAAATAACGAAGTTTTA
>PVKN010027469.1:0-2500 GCA_004027915.1 Capromys pilorides | reverse complement strand
TTCATAGTAAATCCCATCCATCTTCTATCTGTCTATCTGTCTTTCTGTCGTCTATCTATGTCTGTCTGTCTGTCTGTCTATCTATCTATCTATCTACCTATCATCTATCTATCTATCTATCATCTATCTATCTATCATGGAGGAAGTGTCCCACTCTTCACAAAGGTTACAGTGTCATTTGTCCTTTACTTCCTAGCCTAGGAGAAAAAAAAATTATCCTTCAAAATATATTCTATTAAACTCACTCAGGTGCCTATGATCTTTTTATTGCCTGTGCCTTTTACTGTTTCACTCTCTCCTGCTTTTCTTCCTTCTTCAGTCATCCTGTTTTTTCTTTTCTGCCCTCTTTGAATGCCTTATTTGGTAACACAGGTCTTGGCCCAGTTGGTCATCTTTTCCATCTCTAGTTTTTGCTCCTGAGTGATCTCATCAGCTCATGGTTGTGAGCTCACTCCTCCTGATGACTCCCACATTTCCACTGTAATTGTCCACACTTCTGATGAGCTCCTGGCTCTTCAGGCCCAGATGTCTGCCTGACAGCTTTCCTGGGTGTAGCTCAGGTTCTGTGACAGAACAGATCCGGAATAAAATTCTACAGTTTTCTCCTTCCATTTCCACCTTTCAAACTTCTGTTCTCCTTCCACGTTTAAGAACAGTGTTTCATCAAATTGATGAGGACAACATCTGGTAGTCCTTCTTTTATGATAAACTAGACATCACACAGATAGACAAGTCTTACTGATGCTTACTTAGAAACAGTATCTAGCATCACCCCTGCACTGCTGTCTATTACTATCCTCCTAGTCCATGTCATCTAGTCCCTCATGGCACAGGTCTGCTTCTGTACCCTCACCATAGCCACTGCAACTCTTTCTTTAGTAGTGAGTTGGATTCGGCTCAGATATGATTTTACAGAGCCCTTCCCATGTTTAATACTCTACATTGATTTACTTTTGCTACTATGAAAGTCCAACTTTCCTCCCATAGACTACAATGTTCTTATCTCTCTGGTTTAGTCTGCTGATCTTTCCTTTTTTTTTTTTCCCACTTTACCATTCATGCATTTTGTTAAAATATCCCTGGTTTTATTTGGAAAGACTGAAGAAAGGAAAGAAGACAGAAAAATAAGAAGGAAGGAAGGAGGGAAGCAAGCAAGCAAGAAAGAAAGAAGCAAAGGCTTTAATCTTATCATAAGCCCAAAGTAAGAGTAAATCAAACGCAGAGACTAAATTCACCTGGAGCTGCACCTTATTCTGTGGAGCATAGCTGTATTTGTCATAAAACAAGGCAAACACAAGAAAAGCACTCAAAGTGTAAAACAAAGAATTTATTTAACAAATCAATGCAGCTTCACAAAGGGGAGTTAATTCTGAGTTCAGATAGACCCGCCATTTTGCTGCTGTGAAATTGCCATGTACTCAGAACCTCCAGGCCATCGTCCTGTAAGGCTGACATGATTTTGCCTCATGGGACAGGACAGGTGTGACGATGAAATGATGACGGATCTGATGCTTAGCATGCTGTGGCACTTAAAGTCTCTTTCCTGTCTCTTCTGTTTTCATCATCACTATGCATGTGCATTGCAGTGGGCCAATTGTACAGGATACCATAAGGTTCCATTACTGTTAGTACAAATTCCAATACTTGGTGGTGCACACCTGCTCTGGTTCAAGCGCTGGAGTACATGGCCCACATCTTGGACCCCTGATACTTCTTGAAATTTGGCAAGAAAGACAAATTTGAGGCTTTTGTAAATAAATGTATGAAGCTAGACACTATATTGGTAAGTGAAAAAAATTAGATCCACATGTGTTGACATCATATTGTCTCACTAGTATAAGAACCTGAAAGAGTAATGAAAATCTAAAAGATACAACAGATACTGTGAAAGGGAAAGACATTGTTCAATGGGAAGGAAAGAAATTTCTCAATGAGAGGAGGAAAAGGATAAATGAAAGAAGGAAAAAAGTTATTCTTTAAACTGTGAAAATTAATAGATCTCAGAAATTGTGGAATGCTGCACGAGAGTTATACTCAGCCACTCCTAGGTAGTAATGATCTCTTTGCAAGATGAAGTTATGCATGTTGATGCTAGATTAAGTTCATAAGTGAGGTTATAGTAAATAAAACAATGTAATTAACACAAAAGCTCTTCTTCTAGATATGGATGTAGAGTTTTTCTTTTTCTTTTTTTTTGGCTAGCTCAGTCTGCCTTAAGGGTAGGTGTGGGGATCAAACCCCTGTCCCCTGTGCCTGACTGGGATTGCCCATGCAGGCACTTAAACCACTGAACTAATGCAAAAGTCCCCTTATATAAGGATGTAAATGCAAACACAAAAAGGACACATGATAAAATACTCTTATTTCATTTATTTATTTGTTTGTTTGTTTATTTATTTTTGTGGAACTAGGGATTGAACTCAGGTCCTTGCACTTGCCAGACAAGCACTTATTCTGCTAAACTATCTCCCCAGCCCTGATAACATACTTTTAGAAGATA
>PVKN010027468.1:0-13519 GCA_004027915.1 Capromys pilorides | reverse complement strand
CAAAATATACAGGTTCTTGGTCTTTTTAATTGTTTCTGAGAAAATCTATTTGCTCGTAAACCACATTTTTAGCAATAATTCTCCATTGATAGCCAATTAGGGTGCTTCCATTTTTGAACAGTTACAATTTTTACGTTTTTCAATATTTCTCAAAGGCATATTTCTAAGACATGAGAGATAGAATTTTAACAGATAAAAAAGCAGATTGGTAAGTTCAAAGAAATAGGGCTTCTGCTTTTGATTTAATGGTTTAGTTTCATGTTGTGTATCTAGCTATTCTTTATACAAATGCATTGGTAATTGTTTATATTCCTGCAATTAAGCTTGCTTTTTAACCAAAATATTTGGTTTCTAAAATATTTAATGCATAATTGTAAGGCTTCGACTCCTGCAAGAAAATGCCCCAAAGGAACAAGAACTTTGCTCCCCATACATGGCCCTGAATCTCAGGTCAGACAGGCAGCCCTGTGCCATCTTCTTTGGGGGCATCCAGTGGCATTTTAACAATTCTATGCTTCATAGCTGTGAAGATCAAGTGTATACTTAAAAGCACTTAGATACATTTCTAGCAGTTAACATTGTCATTGTAGAAATGTTACAAAAAAAACAGAGTGCTTAAGAAATACATATAAAAATTAATAATTAATAACTAAGGGCCGGCCTGATAGTTCAACAGACTACGTCCTCTACTTAGGCGGAGCACAGTGGCCAGTTCCCATCCCCAGTGTGCCATGTTGGCCCTGTCTGCCGGGTGTACTGATACAGTGATTAAGACTGGGTGTGGTGGCGCACGCCTGTGATCCCAGCTCACAGGCTAAAAACAGGAGAATCACTACAATTCTGATCTACGTAGTGAAACCCTGTAGACCCTGTAGACCCTGTCCTAAATACAGAAAAGAAAAAAAAAAAAAAAAAAGAAAGAAAGAACAACTAAAACATGACTACACACATAAGCTTTCTACATTTGTGAAGTGGTCAAGATTAATACCAAAGAAATTGAACTGAAATACGATTATCAATTATTTTCTTCATAGAGAAGACCAAATTACTGAAAATAAAACACTTACATAAAGAAAATAAATTTTGAAAAAATATGTTCAAGACAGAATCATGAGAATTTTGCCTCACAGTTAGAAAAGATGGCCAAGTAGATGGCCAAAAATAGCCAAGTAGAATTTTTAAAAGGCTTCCATTACAGACGTTATTTTTAGCCCTAAATATCAAGACAGAAAGAATATCCCAGCTCCATGTTGCACTAAGTTAGCTGAGATACAAAAAATAACACAGCAAAATACTCACATTCTATCCCCTTTATCTCAAATATTAATTAATCTAAAAAATTTGGGGCAAAATCAAAACCACGCCAGCATTGGTTGCTACAAGTATCTTATTGTACAAAGCTGTGTTGTAATAGCTAGGAATCGCCTTTGCTGAAGTAAGGCCACGTGAGCATACAGCCTTGGGATACCATGCAAGCTGACCAAGAGATGGGAGAAAGCCTAAATAACCTACCAGCACTGCCCTATTTCTATTTTTATTTTTTAATGTATTTAGCACAGGGTCTATACGATCTCACTACACAGATATGACTCATAGTGATTCTTTGTTTTCAGTCTCCTAAAGGCACTGGGATTACAGGCGCCCGCCAACACGCCCAGTCTCAATGGCCATCTCAGCGCACCCCGGGGGCGGGGCCGGCACAGCAGGCCAGGGATCCAGCCCAGCTCCCTGCCTCTTCCCAAGCAGCCACTTTAATTGGCTGAGCTATCTGGCCAGCCCAGCAATGCCCTAGTAAGAAGCAACAACGCTTAGCTGTTCAGCTGCCCACTGCCACCCAGCTGCCCACTGCTGCCCGTGAGAGAGCCTGTCTTCCTCCAGTGCACCGGCCCGGCCCGGAGGCTGGAGGTTCTCTAGCAAGCCTGCAGGTCATCGACTCTCTTGCTCAGGCTCTCTGTTGTGCAGAGAATGTCAGACACGATCTGCACTCGTTTATCAGCGTTTAGCTAAGATCAAGAGGAGATAAGACTTGCATTTCATGAAGATACTAACTGATTGTAAACTGAGACTAGAAACTGAGCGAAAACTGGGGGATGGGAGAGATAGGGGTGGTGAATCCCTTTGTATCCTCTCGCGATTCACTCAAGGAAGAGCAACAGAACCTGGCTGCTTATTTACATCAGACTGCCCATGCATGGCCCGACATAGGGAATCAGGTGGACGCAGCCGCACAAGCAACTGGCTTGACCTTTCCCTGCAGTCTCCTTCTGTGCTGGAAACAGTGGCTTCTGCTCAGACTGACGGGGCTGTTACCGAACTTCTCTGTATAGAAAAATAAATCAGTCAGCTGTGACGATATAAATAATAGTTGATACTTTTATTTTTTTCCAAGTTATCTTTATAAACTTTTTATTTAAAAATAAAATCACAAACAAAATACAGAAAAATATTGACACTTGTGACGATAAGGAAATGATTTAAATCTTGTAGCAATTTATTATTCTGGGGGAACAAAATCGTGAGTTTTATAAATAAATTTTATTATGCCTAGGAGAAAGATAATATTTAAGATTTATTTATAATGGGCATTTGGCATTGACAAGAAAGAAGTACTTCTGTGTATACATTCAATGTTTTGCAGCATATTTACGTCAAGTTACATTTCTAAACGTATGTCAAACACAATCTAATACCAGGAAAAATCACTAAGATATTACTAAAATTTTGTTCGTTTGGTTTGATGCAATATATATTTTTTAAAAATCATGTTATGCTCCTGCAAGATCAATTGCATTTTTCACTATTTCAACAAAATTCACTGATGCTTTCTTGTCAACTGAAGCCAAGCCTTTTCTAGACAAATGAAATACTAACACACAGGTGGCAAGTTATGAAATTATATAATCATTTTCCATCCCTTGTCAGAGATATTAAAACTTTCAATGAAAGGATACCAGTTCCAACCAATTACTTTTTCTTTTACAGTAGTTAGGATTTGTGAAGTGACTGCTTTTTAGAACCTGGGTACAGCACTTTCTTCTTTCAGTCATTACCAAAATCCTCACCAAAATACAACACATTAAGAAACCCACACAGTAATTTTCTGAAAATTTTTCTCTATTTTCCCTATATATTTTCCAAATCAACCGTTTATCCATTAATAATTTCTACTTATTGCTTAGTTTTTTAAATTACATGACACAGCTATCCTAGTTTCATGATAATCTTCTGTTTACATTTTTAAATTACAATTTTATTAAAATTAAAATAAATTGCAAGTAACTTCATCTCTGTTACGTTACTTAAACATTTATCTTAACTTACTGAAGGTGCAAGAGTCGCCGGGGCCTCTTTGTTTAGATAAACAAAATGTCAAGATTAGAAATTCTCATTCCTCCAAGAGATTCCAAACAAATCAGAACTACTCATAAGGTAGCAAATCTGTCTTAATTATCTCAAATTACCTTCATTCTTTTTGTCTATAAAGATAACTAATGACAAACCAAGGGAACAGATGAATTTCTCTTAGTGATATCTTTTTGACTTTCTTCAGATTGTTACTTGTATAAACCTACCTCTGTTAGGAGTAGCGATTTAAATTTCTATAGAAAAGTTTTCCTCATTATAGTATACCCTTCCTCCCTTGCATTTCTGGTACCCCATAAATAGGAGCCTATAATGAAGGTCAATTTTAATGAATGTCCTATAAGAGGCCTGCTTACAATGCCCAGGAAGCTTTGAAAACAAAGCAGAGAACTGTGCTACACCTTTATATATGCTAAGATATTAGGTCTTGCTATCAGGCTAGGAAGAAAATCTACACTCACAAAAAATTGCCCAGAAAAAGAGATAAATAAACATATACGATACTCTATCATTTGTGCATAATCTTTCAGACTTTACCTGTTTCGCTTTTCTTCTTCCCATTATATACAAAATGCATAAAAGTAATAAAATATGAAGATTAACTTTTTGTATATAGCAAAGGTGTCCTGAATAAAGTTAGCCTATTAAGGAAAGAAAAGTGTACAATGTGCTGCTATTGTACAAGACACGCTGCAGTTAGAATCCTGGAAAATGATCTGAAGACTTCCAATACTAATTTATGTCCATTCCCATTACAACTTTCTTTTTAGTTGTAAAATATTAAGTGTTACAGTCCCCCAACCAATCAGCATTACTAGTGTGTGAAGAGTGGTGTATCTGTGTGTGTGTGTGTATGTGTGTGTGCATGCGCAAGCGCATGTGAGCACGTGTGTACCCAGCTCAGCTAAGAATAAAGAGTCCATAGACTTCGATTCTCCTTCTCCTTAGAAGTTCACAGTCTCAGAAAGGAGCTGAGACCAAGAGCCCTGCTGAATTTTAATCACAGGGCAGTTGGCAAAGTTATTCCTTTTGTATTTGGCAGCCAAATTATTTGGTATAAACTTGAACCGCATTTTACACATGAGGACACCGAGGCTCTGAGACTTGAAATCTTTGGCTTAAGGGCATTGAGCCACTAAAGAGAGAGGGTGAGAGGTGAGCGAGTGTCCTTGATCCCAGGGCGCAGGTTTACCCCACCAACCGCACTGCCTGTAGTGGGACAGCCCAGAATACAGACAGGTGTAACACGCGACGCTGGAACTCACGAGCAAAGAGCACTCCTCCGACACTATGCTCTTTTCTCCTTTTCCCTCTAAAGCAGTATGGCCTGTTTAATCAGAAGGAAAGTCAATATTGTGACTGCGTGTTTTTATATTTCTGCCTGACAATGCAGATAAAAGGCTTTAATTCGGGATATCTTTGAGAACACAAAGCCTCAGAGCTCTGAAGCACTGATTCAGCAGCACTTCTAATTAAATGGTTTAATAGGCAATCCGTACCTAGTGAGATTTAGGAAAAAATTTACATAGGCTCTCCACGCCCAGCCCCCTCACTCTCTGTGGGGCCTGTTTTTCTCAGCGCAAAGAACTGACTGAACCCTAGCCTAGAGTCCATTTTGCAGACGTCCTAACTTGTCTTGCTCTAATTAATACCCTTTAAAATGCCGTATTCTCAGCGCATGTCTCCACTTTCTCTGGTTCTTCTTTCTTTCAGTATTTCCTCGTTTTCAGATATCCGGCACACCTCTCTCCCAGCTAGAGAAAATTCCACTCTTCAAGGTGTTAAGGTTTCTTCCACCCTAAGAGTACAATACGAAACAGAAATAAAGCAAAACCATCTAAACTTTGCAATACCACTTTTCTATTGCTTTTGGCCTCTCACTTTCCTCAAATTTCTGAGTTTTGTCCATAGAATAAGAGCCTGGGCACCAACAAAGGGGCCCTGCTGCCCTGCCTCTGCAAGATTACATACATAGGTCTTTTCTCCCAAATGCTCAGTTGCCAGCTCAGACAGAGCAGCAGCGGAGAAACAAAAATCTGAGACGGGAGTTCCTTAACAGAGGATGTGACAAGATTTCTCATTCATTTTGGCATATAAAGGGCTACATGGCAATCCTCTCATTCTCCATCATCAACAGTGATGGAACTAAACAAATTAGAAATCACTGCCTTGCTCAGATCTGGGCAAAGACTGACCTCACCTGGCTAATTGCTACCCTGACAACAGAAGAGAACATAAACACAAAAAAGCACAAGTGAGGTCTACTTGTTCAGACCAGAAGCTCTGAGAGCCACAAGTTGGTATGAATACTGAGAAGCCAATTTTAACAAAGTTCCGGAAGCTCTGTATGGGTTCCATTAAATGTGAGAAACTCTTGGGAGCCACAACATTGGGGTACTCACAGGGCATCGAGGAAGAAGAGCTAGGAAAAGTTACTTCTATACCTGGTATAAAGAAGAAAAGTAATCATTTTGAAATGTTCTCTATAAATTGTCCATAGGAAAGTCTTCTATTTTTTTTTTCAGGAAAATAAATGGGGAGCCGTATTTCACCTAGATGGCAGAAAGTCAGTTGCACAACACAAGCTAATTCCTGTCTAAGAAAAGGAGAAGAAAAACATCTAAGAAACAGTCGTGAAACTTAAAACCTGGAGCTCATGTCCACTAAAAGAATGAGATCTCCTTATAAGGCCATTGGATATTTCCCTCCAGGGCTACATCCCACCTTATCAGCTGTGCTCTAATGTAATGAGAATGGATCTGAGTCGAAACATAGAATATATTTAAGGTTTTAGGGAAACCCAAAGATAATAAGACAACAGTAAATATATTATAGACATTTTAGTCCCTAAAATATATAGTTGGAGAAAAATATGAAACACAGATCACCTAGCCAAATTAAGAGAAAATTTTACATTAGCTCCATGGCACAAGTGCCTTCCTGGCAAGTGCAAGGTCCTGAGTGTGATCACCAGTTCCAGGAAAAAAAAACTGTCTCAGCTTAGTTCCTAATTTCTTTTTACTTAAAATTGAACATATTGAACCTATAAATTATGAGCCTTGGGGCTGGGGAGATAGCTCCGTGGCACAAGTGCCTGCCTGGCAAGTGCAAGGTTATGAGTTTGAACCCCAGTCCCGCAAAAAAAAAAAAAAAAAAAAGAATGAATAAAATAAATAAATAAATAAATAAATAAATAAATAAATAAATAAAAATTTAAAAAGAGCCTCTAAAAACGGAAAAAAAAGGCCCCCAGTGGATTGTGTTTCTGTCCTGCACAGCATCTTCCAGAACACAGAAGCACAAAAACCTCTTCCTAACTAATTCTATGAGACCAATATTTCCCAATACGAGAAGTATGCAAAATATTACAAGAAAAATGTCAATATCTCTCATGAGCATAGATGCAAAATCTCTTAACAAAGTGTTACTAAATTTAATACAGCAGTACAAAAAAGAACTATACATAGTCCAAGAAGAACGTACTCCAGGTGCACAAAATTGATTGCACATTCAAGAATAATTTACTATAACCAAGCAAACCCAAAAAGTCTACAATTATATTGATTCAGAAAAAGCATTGACAAAATCCAGCAGCCATTTGAGAAAAAATAATTCTCAACAAAGAATATAGCGAAACTTCATTTTGATTAAAAACTTCTACAAGTAACATACAGTTCATACATTGCTACTATGCAGAATCATTCACTTTCCTATATACACTCAATGAACAACTGTAATTTAGGATTTAAAGCACAACCCCATAACCTGATAACTTTATCTATAAATGGGAACTTACAAAAAAACCCAGTACACTACTTTGTAAATATTGACAAAGCAATTATACATTTTGTGGGGAAAGGCAGAAGACTCAGAAAAGCAGATTGGAGGAACAAAATCACAGCACTGACTTAACCTCACTGTAAGACTTTGTGTATTGAGACAGTGTCCAAGGCAGCATGGTATTGGCAAAAGATGAGGCACATTGAAAAATGGAACAAAATAAAGAGCCCAAGAGTAGACTCACAAAATAAAACTAGCCTTTCACAAAAGAAAGTCAAAAAAGAAAAAACAGTCTTAAAGAAATGGTTCTGGAACAACCGGAAGTTATGTGCAAAAAATAGACTAAACATATACCTTGTGTCCTTCATGAAAACTCAAAGCAAAGTAAGCATAAGCAACAAAATCAAGAAACATATAAAGGAAACACATGTTACTTTGAATAGTGAATTTTTTCACATAGAACTTCAAGAGCAAGATCAATGAAAGAAAAATATATGTGACTTCATTAAAATAAAAATGTATGCTTTAGGGGATAGATAGATAGCTCAAGCTATCTATCCAATGGCACAAGCACCTGCCTAGTAAGTGCAAGGTGTGGATTTGATTCCCAATAGCCCTCCAAAATGTATGATCTATAAAAGAAAGTATATAATAAAGCACAAACCATAACTTTAGAGAAAATATATGCAAACCATAAATTTGATGAAGCATATATGCAAAATATAAAAATGCTTAACCCTTAAATAAACACCTTAGTCTAGGGGGGTGGTACAGACCTATAATCCCAATACTAGAGAGGCACAAGTCAGGAGGATCACTATGAGTCCAAGCTGCGTAGTGAGTTTGCACATGTACAAACAAAAACAAAAACACACAACTTAAAAAAATACCTTGATTTCTAAAGAAATGGCAGAAGAACTGAAGTTTTAACAAGAATATTTAGAGGTAGCAAATGAGCATAAGAAAATGTGATCAACACCAAATGACATCAGCATGTTGAAAATTAACAGTAAAATAGCATTTCACATGTATTAGAATGGTAGACTTCTGAATGTGAGAATATGGAAAGCTGCCAAGGAAGAAGAGCAGCAGATTTCCCACTCACTGCCCATGCGAATGAACAAATGGGCAGGCCTTCTGGAAGACAATCCAGCACTATTTGCTGAAGCTAAACACAGTCTTATACATTCCAGAAAGTATGCTCCAATTGATTTTAACATTTAGGTACACAGATGTTTCTAGCAGCTTCAATAATTAAAAAAAAAAAAAAAAACTCTTAACTCTGTCAATATATTCCCCCCAAACTTTAGTGGATAAATTAACTGTACATCTATATAATTACATATTTTATTCAATGCTAAAAAAGAAACTAGCTGCAAAGCCAGTAGAATAAACAAATGTAAGCGCATCTTGCTAAGTGAAGACAGCAGTTCTAAGAATACTACACACTGCTAATACGCAATTCCAGTCTTATGATATTCTGTACAAGTGCCAGTGGTTACCAAGCATTGAAAAAATAAAGTATAATATACACTTATGACAGTCAAGTTATTCTGCTTGGTACTATAATGGTGGATGCCTGATAGTAAGCACTTACTCAGAAACTGAATTTTATGGCACTAAGTTTGAGATGAATGTAAGCAAATTCAAATCACAATAACTCCCTGCATTAAAGGATTGAAAAATGGAATGCACACTATATCAAGAGAATAAACTATATACAAATATGTGAAACTGCATGAGGAGGATTATGGGAAAATGTGGTCATGAGTAACTTTGTGAATGAATGGAGTTTTTTTTAGGCTAAAGGCAACAATTCTACAAAGGTGCTGTCTTTGCATTTATTAATTTTTTTCTCATTTTAGTATGGGTTGATACTTCTAATTCTGTTATATATTAGAATTTAACATTCAATAGATGAATGATAGATAGTGGAAAGTAGAATTAGAATTTAGAGAAAGAAAAAAGAGAAGGCTGATTTCTATAGCAATGCATTGAATTTGAAGACATCAAGAAGTTGCATTCATGTTAAGCATATTATGCCTATAGACACCTGCATAGGAAAATATTTATATATGGGTATTTATACATGAGTAAATGTGCTCAGATACTTTTCTATCTTAGCTGAAAGGCTTAGAAGCAATGACAGCCCAGTAGGAACAAGTGCATCATACCAAGATCTTTGTTTCTAATGTTATTCCCTAAGAAACAGGGACCATAGGCCAGGGGTAGAAATTAAACAAATTAATTTCAAGCATTTTGTGTTACCTGATAGACAGAAAATACTCAAAATAACAAAATCTGCTGAAAAGAACAATAGAAAAAAGGAATAAAAACCACTATGTTGATACAAATAGCTTAAAGGATTGTAGAACCCAACTAAAGGAACACCCTAAGACCAAGTAGGAATAATTTGAGCAACAAGCATGTCTTGGATTACAATGGAAAATATGAATAAATATCTATGAGTCCATACTGATATGAATACTTTTAAAAATAAAGGTGATAAAAATGCTCTCTTGAAACAGTTTAGATATGTTCTCTATCCTCAAATGGTGTGATTGAGACTGGACATGGTGGCGCACACCTGTAATCCCAGCTCTTGAGAGGCTATAAACAGGTGGATCACTATGAGTCCGATCTGGTAGGGAGACCCTGAACAGCCTGTAGAACCTTCCTTAAAATACAGAGAAAAAAATGGTGTGATGAATTATATGACAGCTCCAAAGAAAAATATGTCTGCCCAGAATCTTTCAGTATGACTTTATTTAAAAAAAACCTAATTTGCAGTGATCATGATACAAGATCCTAAAATGAAATCATGCTAGATTACTTCAGTATGTCCTACATCTAATATTTTTCTATGAGAAGTAAACACAAAGAAAGAGAAGATTGTCCCAGGAGATGGTGGTGACAGAGCTTAGAATTTTGTTGTAACAAGCCATGGAAAACCTAGGGCTGCCAGCAGGTACGATTCGCACAAAAGATTCTCCTCTAGAGCTTTCAAATGGAGCATGACACTTTTGACACCTCAATTTCATACTTTTGGTTGCAAGATTAATGAAACAATAATTCTTTCTTGTTTTAAGCCACTAGCTTTTGGGAAATTTGCAATAGCAAGCCTGGGAAACTAAGATAGAAGAGACAAAGTCCCCAGTCCTTTAGTGAGGGGTGTACAAGAAGATAGGTTTGCAAAGAGGACATGGAAGAAGTGGGGTGCCAGAGGCATGCCTGTCATTCCAACACTCTGGGGCCTGAGGCAGGACGGTTGCAAGTCCTAGCTCATCCTGGACAACTTAACGTTACACCATTGCAAAACAAAAAGTGATAGGAATGTACCTCAGAACGAAGCTCCTGAATTCAATCCCCAGCACCTTGGCACAACAGGGAAGGAGTAAGAAATCACCTAGAACTTTCTGGGAAACTCATGGCCAGCAGGAGCCCAAGAACACATGACAACTGAAGATTATCTGATATTTAAAATGGGATCCTGGAGCAGCAAAAGACAGATATATCTAGATGAATCTGAACAAGCCAAGGGCTTTAGTTAATAATATTGTATCTACACTAGTTTATCTATATTATACTAATAAATGTACAAATACAATATGTTGTAGGGGAAACTGTGTGTACACGGTGTATGGGAGATTTTAGAGGTTTTCTTCAATTTTTCTTAACTCTAAAATAATGATTTTTTTTCAAAAGATGTTCCTCTTTTGTACACAATGGATTTATTTTAAATGTTTTAAGATTAATTTAAAAAATTACAAAAATAACAAGCTTACATTTTATACACTTTTAAGTGCAGAGAGCAGGAAACTCTCTTACATAGTATAAAACAGAATTGAATTTAAAAATCAATTCAAGCTCAAAAGATGAGGTCCTCGGGCTAAGGAGACAGCTCGTCATTCTAAGAGCCTGTCTGGCAAGTACAAGGACCCTAGTTCAATCCTTGGTACTGCATGCACTACCGCTCCAGAACGAAGGCTGATGGTGCATGCCTCCCAATGCTGGGGAGACTAAAACAGGAGGATCACCATGAACCCAAACTATGTAATGGCGCCCTGTATTTTTTTTAAAAAAAAAAGTGAGGTTCTTTAGTTTTACAGTGGGAACGTGAGATCTGCAAAGGACACACATTATTTCAGACTCATTAGTGAGGAAAATACAAAGAAGAGCTCAGTATTTTCAAGGAACTACAGATGTACTGGCCATAATAGGTTATGATAATTGTTCCTGCTTTTGTATTTGAAGAACTTTCATTTCTGAGATGAGTAGCATAGGGTGTTTCTAGGCACCAAGATTTGTGAAAATCAGAATGTCTCTTTCTTCATATTCTTTTTTTTTCAATTTTTATTACTGTATGTTTTGCAGAACAATGATTACATTTCTCCTGCAGAATTGGTAAATCTATATAACATATTTCTTTCTTTTTTTTTTTTTTCATATCCTCTCCTCTCTTCATCTCTTCATCACTGGATCCCTTTCTTATTTGTGTCCTCTCAAATACTGCATGACATACAAAAATGGGAAAATCCTGCTTAGGTAACTGCAGGGAAGGATTTGATTCCTGGCACCACATGTGGCAGCTGCCCTGCCCCCAGTGACTGGGTATGGGCATGGTGGCACATGCCTATAATTCAGGTGCAGGGAGGCTGAAAACAGGAGAATCACTGAGTTCAAACTGCATAGTGAGACCCTGCACACAAAAAAAGAAAAAAAGGGAGGGGAGAATCATTTTTATTAGCACTACAATTACTTCACCAAGGCACTTTTATCCTACAAATGAGGTGTTGCTTTTCTTTTTTTCTCTTTTTTTGGCCGGCTTAATCTGCCCTGAGGGTGGGGCTGGCATAGCATGTGGTGCTGGGAATAGAATCACAGCCCCCCATAAATTTACCTAAGCAGGCACTTTAGACTGCTGAGCTATCTCATTGACGCATCTTTTTTTTAAGAGGTGTTATTTTTAAGTACAGGCATGGTGGTGCCTGCAATCCCAGAACTAGGGAGGCAGAAGTCAGGAGGATCAGTATGAGTTCACACTGCATAGTGAGAGCTTGCACATGCGTGCACACACACACACACACGTTACTTTTAATGTTGCTTTAAATTATTATTTCAGATTGAGGTTACCTGTTTTTTTATGGCCACCTCAGCCTGCCCTGGGGATAGGGCTGGCACAGCATGTGGTGCCGAGATCGAATCATGGTCCCTGCGGTTGCCTAAGCTTTCCTAAGCAGGTGCTTTAGACTGCTGAGCTATCTCGCTGGCCCAAAGTTACCAGATTCGACCAAATCTAACTTTCGAACTCCCTACATGTTAGCTCTCTTTAGTAGCACATCAGGATGACACACACACACTGCACGCCCCTGAATACAGTGTCTGAGGACTATCTGAGGAGATTTAGAAATAAAAATTATATAGCTATGATGGCAGAGCTTAGCCTAGCATCCATGATCATAGACTTTCAAGTTGAGTTTACTTGAAAAGTCACTGTACACACTTAACCAAAAATGAAAATGCACTCTGTCTTTCAAACAAGATATATCATGCTTATGGCAAATCACTTGATTATGTGAAATAGTAAAACAGCTAATCTAAAGCATCTAGGTCCCTTTTAGAGGATGAAGGCACAAAAAGAGCCACAGTAGGGACACAGATATGCAAGATGTGTGGTGTCTTAGGCCCTTTCCTGTCATTGGGACAAGAGAAACAAACAAAATAAACTAACCTAACACAACTAAAGGAGGAGAAACTTATTTTGGCCTCAGGTTTTAACCCATGGTCTCTTAGCTCCAAGGCTACAAGAGCACGATGGAAGGCCAGCTGCTTCTCCTGCAGCAGCCAGGACACTGAGAGGGGAGGCAGAAGCCAGGGACAAGAATACCTGTCCAGTTCACGCCTCCAGTGAACTACCTCCAGCCAGGCCTTGGCTCCTAGCAGCACATTCAGCTTCTAAACTCATGAACGGCTGTCCAGTACCCTTCCAAAAGGTGAGATCTTACAATGTCTCTTAAGAAATGACATAACTATCGCACATGGTGTAGCAAATGAGTCATATTCATTTCTGGAGTTGTTCAAAGATGTATATGTACAAATGAAATGAGAACAAAATTAATTCAACTATTTATAGCAAAAGGATACTCATTGTTCTGTCTTCTATGAGTTCTGTCCAGGGTCTTTGGCCAAGGAGAATTACTAGTTTAAAGGCCAAAGCGCTAATCTAATTTGTTATCATTTGTTACTATTTCATAATCCTAAAGCTACAAAGACTGTGATTAGTTTGCTTTACTACAATACATTTTACCACTGAAGATAATCATCTAATATCTGAAGTACCCTCTTTTTAAATTATAGCCCTAAGTACTTATTTCCA